>JAGFNQ010004161.1:0-105617 GCA_024364735.1 Boesenbergia rotunda | reverse complement strand
TCAATAACGAAGATACCTGAAGAGGATGGGGCATCGGATGCCTTCTTCTTCAAGGACTCAAGATAAACCTTGCAGTTTCTTCGCCAGTGACCCTCCTTGCCACAGTGATGGCAAGTGTCTTTTGGTGTCTTTTCAGTCTTTTTGGCCTTTTTCTTCATTCCTTTATTCTGTTCTTTGGCCTTCCTCTTAGAACCTTTCTTCGAGGAACCAACTAACAGTACCGTCTTTTGATCCTGCTTTACAGAAGGCTCTACAGTCTTCAGTAGGTTAAGCAACTCAGGAATGGTAGTCTCCAACTTGTTCATCCGATAGTTCATCACAAATTGTGAATAACTTTTGGGAAAACAATGCAGAATTAAGTCAATACTTAGTTCATGATCCATTGCAAAACCGAGTGTGCTCAGTCGCTCAATGTACCCCAACATCTTTAACACAAACTGCGAGGCAGAAGTGCCTTCCTGCATCCTAGAGGTGAAGAGGAGTCTGGAGACTTCGAACCTTTCGGATCTCGCCTGCTCTTTAAACAACTCATGAAGATGGAAGATGATGGTATAAGCATCCATATGCTCATGCTGCTTTTGCAACTCAGGTACCATAGCGGCTAGCATGATGCAACTCGCAAGTTCAGAATCGGTCACATGTTTCTGATAGGCCAACAATTGGTCTGGAGTTGCATTTTCTGGAGGACGGTCGGGAAGTTGATCTTCAAGGACATAAGCAAGCTTCTCTGCCTTGAGGACTATCCTCAGGTTTCGAAGCCAATCCATGAAGTTTGGCCCAGTCAGTTTATTGGTGTCCAAAATGGAACGCAAATTCAGAGAAGACATGATCGAGTGATTATCCAAGAAATACAAATTGAGCTTATGTGAGAAGAATGATTAAAGAATGTATCAACATACATTAATAAAAAATCCTATTTATTTTTCAAATTGAATAACCCTTTTTATCAATTCGGGAGATCGTAGGAACATCTCCAAATAGGTTGATATCCAACCATAGATAAGAACCACCATGGCTGTGGCCATCAAGTTATTCTTAGCTATGAAGGTAGGTAATTATACCGATTACATATCATATATATGTAACTATCACTTTATGCTATCAACTAATTGAATGTTTGCATAAATCATTGGGTTGTTAACTCATTAACAAGTATGCGACATTATACATAGCACCCAATTGCACCTCTCTTTACATCGACCTTGGCTGTGGCACAACAAATCGATGCTCCAAGCTTAAGGCTGACCCATTAATCAAGAAATAGTTTTAATATGGTTGGAGCTCATTCAACCGTTTAGTCAGGCTTGGATGTGTCCAACAACCATAACTAAGGATTGACCTCTGACTCCAACTGTATTAATCATAAACTAATTCCATGGTTTGAACATGTTGAGGTTCAAGCTGGGCATGGATGTGTCCATCAACCCAAACAAGAAACAAAACTCCGATTCTAACCATATTAATGGAAGGTGTTGGCCTTAATATTTTGTAAGGGGTTTTGGGTCTCATCCTTTCTTTTCTAAGCACATTCATGACATATAATTATGTCATGACTAACGATTTCCTTAATAAAGTATGTATGTGACTTAATTTATCAAGTCCCATGAATTGAATTAGTAACCGGATTTCCTAATTCTAATTTCATACTTTATTAAAGGAATTGTTTTGGGAAACAATTTCCTAAATTGTCATAATCAATTTCGGAAATAATATGTTTAAGACTTTGATTTCTCTAAATCAAATCTTATTAAATTAAGAGATAATTCCCTTAATTCAACCACATATTATTTTCATGAAAATCTCATTTAAGAAACTCTATAGGAAACCATTTTCCTAATTAATTTTGGAGACAACAATATGTAAGAGCATCATCTCTTAAATCATATTTTATTCATGGATTTAATTAATTAGAACAAATCGTTTTCTAAGGGTGGCTCCCCGAGGCTCAGATACCCAAAGAAAAGTAATTTGTCGTAAATCCAATTTGGTCCGCTTCGGAAGCGTAACCAAATTAAACATGACAATTTCATTTAAAATTGGGAAATTAAATTACAACAACTAACTTTAAATTGGACGGCTCCCCGAGGCTCAATCCAAAATAAAGAATTTTGTTGTCAATTTAAAAACCAATTCAAATTTAATTGTCAATTAATTGTCCATAAATTTGTCTAGACTTTCTTGAAAGAAAGTGCCCAAAATTGCGAGATTTCATAATAGGTTTTCAGAATAATTGTAAGTTTCTAGTACAAAGAAAACTTACATATTTCCAAAATTGAAAAATTTCTAAAATAGAAAATTTCCAAAATTGGAAAGTTTCCAAAGATGGGAAGTTTTCACAATTATCATAAAATTTCAGAAACTAGGATATTTCAAACGTTTGCGAAATTTCATGAGGATTTCCAAACTTTGAAATTCCTAAATCTAAAACTTATAATAATTGAAAATTTCCATAATTGAAAATTTTTCCAAAATTGAGATTATGACAAAGTTTTCCGCAAAACAATTATATGATTATGTCGAACACTAACTGGCTCTGATACCACTGTTGGGACCGGGTGCATGTTGACAAGGATACGGGTTCGTAAAATTTTAAATTTTTACGTGCAGCGGAAGAATTAGCATAAAATAATTTCTCAAATTATTTTAACCACGTATCTAGCATGCAACCTTATGATGTGTGGACATGATCATAAATTAAAACTTTACGGAAAAGTAAACTAATTTACTTAGTACCTCGCGTAACTCGAAGTAAGGGACGAGATCCAACCGTAGCGTCCCTTGGAAGCTCCGCCTCTATTCGCGTCCACGCCGAGTTCTCTTCGGGATGACTTCGCAAAGCCACGAGTTTTGTGTCGACGAGAACTACTAGATTCTCCAAAGACACAACTAGAAAATCAAGAGAGAAGGATGGAAACTAACTACCAAGTAACGGAATCAAAATTCCGGGAAAGGAAGGAAGGAGTCGCGATCCGCTTCTTCTTCTTCTTCGGCACGAACTTGGTGGAGGAAACTCATGGGCACCCTAGGTGCTTGCGCCGACCCAAGGGGAGGAGAGAGAGCCGGCCCTAGAGAGAGAAAGGGCGCCGGGCCTAGAGAGAGAGAGAGTTAGAGAGAGAGAGGGAGAGAGTTAATCTCTTGATCAATCTATTAAGGAAATCAAGCCTAGCCTTGGTTCCTTTATATAGTAGCCTCTCCCTTGCCAAGTCTCCCCTTTAACGGAATTTTTCATAAGAAATTTATCCTATAAATTTTCTTTATGAATTATTCCGTTTAAACCAAGTTTTATTATAACTAATTTTATAATAAAACAAATACATCTCTCCTTTTATTATGGAATAAATTTTACAAGAAATTTATAAATTTTCTTATTATGGAAAAATCAATTCATAATTGATTTTATAAAATTAAAATAAACCATTCCATGGATCATTTTAATTTCTATAAAAAAGAATAAATTTCTATAAATTTCTTTATATAAATTTCTTTATACAAATTTATTTATCCATAATTTATAAAACAAATGACACTTGATTTATTTTATAAAATAAACCAAATAAATTGGTTCTCTCTTTTATTGTGGCCGGCCAAACCAAAGAGGGTGGGCACCCTCTTTGGCCAGCAACTTCAAGCCCAATCCCTCGCGAATTAAACTCATTTAATTCGCCCGATAAGCCTTCAAAAGACTTAGCCATTTTAAGCTTCCATTGCGCCTCTGATTAATTCAGATTCGACTTATTTCTCTTGATTGGAAAATCCAATTTTCAACTCATTTTAAATCCCTCGGATTACTCGTAGCGCGTGTGACTAAATAGGCTTTCGATTTATGTTGGCCGTCTATAATCAACTAATTATAGAACGATCATGAGTGGCACCTAGTAGTACATCATGACCCCCAATTAATCGAAAGATCAACGGTTGACCTCAGAAGTAATTCTGAAACCCTTCAGCAGCTCTAATGAATCGTGCCCCATTCCCTTCACCATCTTATACCCACTTGGTTCAGGACATGGTCTGTGTGTGTCAGCCCCCACTAGGCTGACTACGTCACACCTAGCCCAAGTAGTATCTTTCTCGTCCTTTGGATTTCTAATTACTCTCATGTATTTAAGAGACTCATACTCTAAACATGACATGCTCTGGCCAGAGGCTTTGAGTAACAATCCGACAATAGGCCTGGGTATACATCTCCTCGCAAGGAGTGGTGAATCCTTTGTAGGCTGTTCAAACATCTTCGGGCACTTCGGCTTATACCCAATCATCCTGGGTCCACACCTCCTTAGAGATGCTTGCTTAAGATGTTAAAGTATAAGTCTCCATGACCAAGATGACTTGAACACCGCAAGTCAAAGGAACATCTCACTTAAGCTGCAGTAAGAACTTCACTGACATATCTATATAGATTACCATATGAAGTTTTACAGCTAGTCACTCCAATGAACTAGTTCCCTTAACTAGCATCCATGTTTATCTCCGGACATCCCAATGTCACCAGCCAGTGAGAATCAGCTGATTAGAGAATAACCCATGCTAGTCTCAACAGAATTGATAGTGTCCGTTTTTATCAATTCATCGACTAGGGATATTTTCAATACTTCACAATTGCACATGTAGAGATAATCACTAGTTGTGATCCCATCACAAATTCTCTTATGTTGTGAATTGTATTGCGGACATTCAGTAGATGAGTTTAAGATCCCAATCAAATACACAAATATGTATACTTAAATAGTGAATTATCATTTATTAAAATAAATATTTATAATCATAAGGCGATTGCCTTAGGACACTTCTCTCATATCACTAACATAGAGGGTAATCGGTGGCGGGTTTAACCACCTTGCGACTCTGGCGGCAAGAAGAAAGGAGAGCTCATCTTTCCTCCCTTCTTCCTCCCTGTTCTCTCCTCCTTCCCTCATAGTTGTCTCCTCCTCTGCCTGCGCAAGCAAGGAGCAAGGAGCAAGGAGGAGAAGTTTCCGGCAGCCGAAAAACAGAGGCTTGGCTTTTTGTTTGGCGTCGATGGTGTGGGAAGGGGATTAGGGTTTTTCGGCGGGTTTTTGGGAAGAATAAGGAGCTTGCTCAGCTTCTTCTTCCCTTTCTTCATCTTCCTAGCTCCCTCTCAAAGTTGCCTCTTGGCCGGCCGGAGCATGGAGCTTAAGGTGGTCGGCGGCGAGAGGAGGAGAAGGAAGAAGGAGGTTGGCCAAAACCCTAACTAGGTTTTTCCTACCAAAGAGGAAGAGGATTGAAGAAGGTGATATTTTCATGCTTTGGTGACTCCGTGTCTTGGTAGATCGTCGCCCACATGACGTCCAGGAGGGGAGGTCATAAGGTAGAAAACTACGAGGTAAACGGCGAGGTATAACTCTTCTGAGCTCCATTTTATTTATGTTATGTCTTATTGTGCCATGTTACTTTGTCTCATCATTTTATGTATGTTTGTTAATTATTTTGATTGTTTATTATGGATAATAATTAACTAACTGAACCCTAAAGATAAACACAAAAACTGGTGATCCAATCGTCGTCTTTTTCCCGGTTAATTAATCCTGAAAGAGGAAGAGGATTGAAGAAGGTGATTTTGGCGTGCTTTGGTGACTCCATGTCTTGGTAGATCATCGCCCACACGACGTCCAGGAGGGGAGGGTCATAAGGTAGAAGACTGCGAGGTAAACGGCGAGGTATAACTCTTCCGAGCTCCATTTTATTTATGTTATGTCTTATTGTGCCATGTTCCTTTGTCTCATCATTTTATGTATGTTTGTTAATTATTTTGATTGTTTATCATGGATAATAATTAACTAACTAAACCCCAAAGATAAACACAAAAACCGACAATTTAATCGTCGTCTTTTCCGTGGTTAATTAATCTTGAAAGTTACAAGGCCTTATGTTAGTGATATGAGAGAAGTGTCCTAAGGCATTCGCCTTAAGATTGTAATCATTTATTCTAATAAATGAATATTCACTATTTGAGTATACATATTTGTGTATTTGATAGAGATCTTAAACTCATTTACTGAATGTCCGCAATACAATTCACAGCATGAGAGAATTTGTAATGAATTCACAACTAGTGATTATCTCTACATGTGCAATTGTGAAGTTTTGAAATTGTCCCTAGTCGATGAATTGATAAATATGGACACTATCAATTCTGTTGAGACTAGCATGGGTTATTCTCTAATCAGCTGATTCTCACTAGCTGGTGACATTGAGATGTCCGGAGATAAACATGAATACTAGTTAAGGGAACTAGTTCATTGGAGTGACTGGCTGTAAAACTTCAATATGGTAGTCTGCATATAGATATGTCAGTGAAGTTCTTACTGCAGCTTAAGTGCGATGTTCCTTTGACTTGTGGTGTTCAAGTCATCTTGGTCATGGAGACTTATACTTTGACATCTTAAGCAAGCATCTCCAAGGAGGTGTGGACCCATGATGATTGGGTATAAGCCGAAGTGCCCGAAGATGTTTGAACAGCCTACAAAGGATTCACCACTCCTTGCGAGGAGATGTATACCCGAGGCCTATCATCGGATTGTTACTCGAAGCCTCTGGCCAGAGCATGACATATTCAGAGTATGAATCTCTTAAATACATGAGTGTAATTAGAATCCGTAGGACGAGAAATCGTTACTTGGGCTAGGTGTGACGTAGTCAGCCTAGTGGGGACTGACACACATAGACCATGTCCTGAACCAAGTGGGTATAAGATGGTGATGGGAATGGGGCATGATTCATTATAGCTGCTGAAGGGTTTCAGAATTGTTTCTGAGGTCAACCGTTGATCTTTCGATTAATTGTGGATCATGATGTACTACTAGGTGCCACTCATGATCGTTCTATAATTGATTAATTATAGACGGCCAACATAAATCGAAAGCCTATTTAACACGCACTACGAGTAATTCGAGGGATTTAAAACGAGTTGAAAATTAGATTTTCCAATCAAGAGAGATTAGGTTTGGTTAAGCCAAACAATAAGTCGAATCTGAATTTTTCAGAGACGCATCAGAAGCGTAAAATGGCTAAGTCTTTTGAAGACTTAATAGATGAATTAAATAAGTTTAATTCATTGGTGCTTGGCTTGGATGCACCGGCCAATGTGGGCCTCCATCGTCTTTGCTTGGCCGTCCACAACAAAGGGAGGGAACCAAGTTTTTGGTTCAATTTATAAAATAAACCAAGTGTGGTTTGTTTTATAAAATTATGGATGATATAAATTTTTATATAATAAACCAAGGTTTGGTTTATTTTTCATGAAAATTAAAATGAACCATGGATTGATTTATTTTATAAAATCAATCATGGATTGATTTACCATGATAAGGAAATTTATTCCATAGGAGAGAAGATTTTTATCATGAATTAAAATATGATTTTAACCATGATATAAAATCAAACTTGGCATGATGGAATAAATTATTCCATATTTGAGAGGCTTGATGGTTGAGAGACCACTATATAAAGGACCCAAGGCAAGGCTTGGGGGTAAATCGTAGAGATGAAGGCATAGGCTCTCTCCCTCTCTTTCTCTCCTTCTCTTCTCCCCTTCTTGCCGTGCGCCAACCAGCCTCTTCTTTTGCTTCGTCGGAATTTTGATTCCGACCATCCTTTTGTGGTTAGTCTCCCGACTTCTCTCTTGGTTTTTCTTGTCGCGTTCTCGGAGAATCTAGTAGTTCTCGAGAACACGAAACTCGTGGCTTTGCGAAGTCATCCCGAAGACACTCGGCGTGGACGCGAATAGAGGCAGAGCTTCCAAGGGATGCTTACGGTTGGATCTCCTCCCTTCCTTCGAGATACACGAGGTAATATGTAAATTAGTTTATGTTTCTGCAAAATTTTAAATATATGATCATGTCTACACAAGATAAACTTGCATGCTTAGATGTGTGGTTAAATGATTTAGAGAAATTATTTATGCTAAACCTTCCGCTGCACGTAATTAATTTTGAAATTACGAACCCGCATCCATGTCAACATGCACCTGGTCCTAACAGTGGTATCAGAGCCAGGTTTGTGTTCGATATAATCATATAATTGTTTTGCGGAAAGCTTTATCATGATCTCAATTTTGGAAAATTTTCAATTATGGAAACTTTCCAATTATGGTAAATTTTTTATTTAGGAATTTCAAAGTTTGGAAATCCTCATGAAATTTTACAAACTTTTGAAATATCTCGGTTTCTGAAATTTTATGATAATTGTGAAAACTTTTCATTTTTGGAAACTTTTCAATTTTGGAAAATTTCCAATTTTGGAAAAACTTAAGTTTTCTTTGCACCAGAAACTTACAATTATTCTGAAAACCTTTTATTTTTGGAAACTTTTCATTTATCGAAAGCTCGCAATTTTGGGCACTTTCTTTCAAGAAAGTCTAGACAAATTATGGGAATATTAACTGGCATTTAAATTTATAATTGGAAATTAAATTATTTACAAAATTCTTTATTTTGGATTGAGCCTCGGGGAGCCATCCAAATTAAAGTTAGTTGTTATAATTCAATTTCCTAAATTGAAATTAAGCTATCAAATGTTTAATTTGGATTGAGCCTCGGGGAGCCGTCCAAATTAAGTTATTGATATTAATTTTTCATAAATAAAATATGTGATCAAATCTTGGAAATTTTTGAGGTGATTCTCAAACGATAATTTCCTTATTTAATTTATGAGGTGATGCTCTTACATATTATTGTCTCCAAAATTAATTAGGAAAATTATTTCCTATAAGTATATTTCCTTAAATAAGAGTTTCATGAAAATAATATGTGGTTGAATTAAGGGAATCTGTCTCTTAATTTAATAAGATCTGATTTAGAGAAATCAAAGTCTTAAACATATTATTTCTGAAATTGATTATAATTCAGGAAATTATTTCCCAAAACAATTCCTTGAATAAAGTATGAAATTAGAATTAGGAAATCCGGTTCCTAATTCAATTAATGAGACATGATAAATTAAGTCACATACATACTTTATTAAGGAAATCGTTAGAACATGACATAATTATATGTCATGAATGTGCATAAAAAAAAAGGATGAGACCCAAAACCCCTTACAAAATATTAAGATGTTGACCTTCCATTAATATGGTTAGAACCGGAGTTTTGTTTCTCGTTTGGGTTGATGGACACATTCATGCCCGGCTTGAACCTCAACATGTTCAAACCATAGAATTAGTTTATGATTAATATAGTTGGAGTCAGAGGTCAATCCTTAGTTTTGGTTGTTGGACACATCCTAGCCTGACTAAACGGTTGAATGAGCTCCAACCATATTAAAACTATTTCTTGATTAATGGGTTAGCTTTAAGCTTGGAGCATCGATTTGTTGTGCCACAGCCAAGGTCGATGTAAAGAGAGGTGCAGTTGAGTGCTATGTATATTGTTGCATACTTGTTAATGAGTTAACAACCCAATGATTTATGCAAACATTCAATTAGTTGATAGCATAATGTGATAGTTACATATGTATAATATGTAATCAGTATAATTACCTACCTTCATAGCTAAGAATAACTTGATGGTCTCTAGCCATGGTTGTTCTTATCTATGGTTGGATATCAACCTATTTGGAGATGTTCCTACGATCTCCCGATTTGATAAAAAGGGTTATTCAATTCGAAAAATAAATAGGATTTAATTAATGTATATTGGTGCATTCTTTATCATTCTCATCACATAACCTCAATTTGTATTTCTAGGATAATCACCTGATCATGTCTTCTCTGAATTTACGTTCCATTTTGGACACCAATAAGATGACTGGGCCAAACTTCATGGACTGGCTTCGAAACCTGAGGATAGTCCTCAAGGCAGAAAAGCTTGCTTATGTCCTTGAAGAACAACTTCCCAACCATCCTCCTGAAGATGCAACTCCAGACCAGTTAGTGGCCTATCAGAAACATGTGGTCGATTCTGAACTTGCGAGTTGCATCATGCTGGCCGCTATGGTACCTGAGCTACAAAGCAGCATGAGCATATGGATGCTCATACCATCCTCTTCTATCTTCATGAGATGTTTGACGAGCAGGCGAGATCCGAAAGGTTTGAGGTCTCCAGACTCCTCTTCACCTCTAAGATGCAGGAAGCACTTCTGTTTCACAGTTTGTGTTGAAGATGTTGGGGTACATTGAGCGACTAGGCACACTCGGATTTGCAATGGATCACGAACTAAGTATTGACTTAATTCTGCATTGTTTGCCCAAGAGTTACTCACAGTTTGTGATGAACTATCGGATGAACAAACTGGAGACTACCATTCCTGAGTTGCTTAACCTGCTGAAGACTGTAGAGCCTTCTTAAAGCAGGATCAGAAGACGGTACTGTTAGTTGGTTTCTCAAAGAAAGGCTTTAAGAGGAAGCCCAAACAACAAAATAAGGGAAGGAAGAAAAAGGTCAAAAAGATTGAAAAGGCACCAAAAGGCACTTGCCATCACTGCGGCAAGGAGGGCCACTGGCGAAGAAACTACAAGGTTTATCTTGAGTCCTTGAAGAAGAAGGCATCCGATGCCCCATCCTCTTCAAGTATCTTCGTTATTGAATGTCACTCTATTTCCTCGGACACCTGGGTACTTGATACTGGGTGTAGCTCACATATATGTAATGACATACAAGGGCTAAGGAATAGAAGAATACTCGTCAAGGGAGAAGCGAATATGCGAGTTGGAAATGGAGCAAAGATTGCTGCTGTTGCCATCAGAACATATTTGCTAAAGCTCCCTACTGGACTTGTCTTAGAATTGGATAATTGTTATTTTGTTCCTTTGTTAATAAAGAACATTGTATCTATTTCATGCTTGAATGAAAAGGGTTATCATTTAACTTTTAGTAACAATTGCTGTTACATAACTTTAAATGGTGTTCTTTATGGGACCGGAACTTTATGCAATGGTATCTACACGTTAGATTTATCCGGTGACGTTTTCAATATTGAAGTTAGCAACAAACGTGCTCGAATAGATAATCAAATAGACTCTTATATGTGGCATTGTCGTCTTGGCCATGTAAGTAAGAAATGCATGACCAAATTACACCGATGTGGAATTCTGGAATCATTTGAACCCGGTTCATTTGATACATGCGAATCATGCTTAAAAGGCAAGATGACCAAATTACCCTTTTTTGGAAAAGGTAAACCAGTGGGAGAATTGCGTGGTCTAATACATACTGATGTATGTGGACCAATGTCAACTCTTGCACAAGGAAGCTATAGCTACTTCATTACCTTTATCGATGATCACTTACGATTCGGGTATGTGTTCTTAATGAAACACAAATCTGAAGCTTTTGAGAAATTCAAAGAGTTTAGAAGTGAAGTAGAGAAACAGCTTGGCAAAAGTATTAAGATACTTCGATCCGATCGAGGTGGTGAATACTTAAGTCAAGAGTTTCAAGATTATCTTAGGGACAATGGGATATTGTCTCAATGGACTCCACCATATACACCACAGCATAATGGTGTATCTGAGTGGCGTAACCGAACCTTGATGGACATGGTTAGATCTATGATGAATCATGCAACTCTTCCAAAATCCTTTTGGGGCTATGCGCTTAAGACAGCTGTTATTTACTAAACAGAGTCCCGACTAAGGTAGTCTCTACTACTCCATATGAGACGTGGAATAGTAAGAAACCTCATTTATCTCACCTAAAGAAATGGGGTTGTCCTGCTTATGTAAAGCGGACTGTATCAGACAAATTGGATGCTAAGTCTGATAAATGTCTATTTATTGGATACCCTAAGGAAACAAAAGGTTACCAATTCTATCATCCCTTGGAACAAAAGGTGTTTGTTTCAAGGCGTGCTGTATTTCTAGAAAAAGAATTTCTTTTACAAGAAAATAGTGGGAGTAGCATTGAACTTGAAGAAGTTAAAGAAACTCCAATAGACATTACAGAGACACCTAGTCTAGATCCACAACCAATAACTCATAATGATGAGCTATCAGTTGAACCTAAAACAACACCACTTCTTCGTAGGTCTGATAGGACACGCAATATTGCAGAGAGATACGGATTTCTCATAATTGACTCAAACGACGTGTTACTCATTAACGATGACGAACCTATCAGTTATGAAGATGTTCTGAAAAATTCAGAAAGGGATACATGGCTTGAAGCCATGAAGTCGGAAATGGATTCCATGTACAAAAATCAAGTATGGGACTTGGTTAACCCACCTGAAGGGATTAAGCCCATAGGGTGCAAGTGGATTTTCAAGAAGAAAACCGACATGGAAGGTAATGTTGTTACCTTTAAGGCTAGATTAGTGGCAAAAAGATATCGTTAGGAACAAGGAATTGATTATGATGAAACCTATTCGCCAGTAGCTATGCATGCTCCTGGCCATAGCAGCTCATTATGATTTTGAGATATGGCAAATGGATGTGAAAACAGCTTTCCTTAATGGAAACCTGCTTGAGGATGTATACATGATACAACCTGAAGGTTTCACATCAGTTAATAAAACTAAAGTATGCAAGCTTCGACAATCCTCAAGTACTTAAGAAAGACTAAGGATGTGTTCCTAATATATGGAGAAGGTGATATGGTAATACGTGGTTATACAGATGCCAGTTTCCAGACAGATAAGGATGACTCCAAATCTCAGTCCGGATACATATTTATTTTGAATGGAGACGCAATAAGTTGGAAGAGTTCCAAGCAAGACATCGTAGCGGATTCTACCATGGAAGCAGAATAAATTGCAGCTTCGGAAGCAGCAAAGGAAGCAGTCTGGATCAAAAAGTTTATCTCAAAACTTGGTGTGGTTCCAACCATTGATAAAGCAATACCGGTTTACTGCGACAACAATGGAGCTATTGCACAAGCAAAGGAACCAAGGTCTCATCCGCGATCCAAACATGTGCTTCGCCGCTATTATCTGATTAGAGAGATTATAAGTAGGAATGATATACAAATTGAGAAAATTCCCACTGAAAGGAATTTAGCGGATCCTTTAACTAAGGCCTTGCCTCAAAGCAAGTTTGAGAGTCATGTTAGAGCCTGTGGTATTGGGTACAGTAGCGATTGGCATTAGGCCAAGTGGGAGTTTGTTAGTGATATGAGAGAAGTGTCCTAAGGCAATCGCCTTACGATTGTAATCATTTATTCTAATAAATGAATATTCACTATTTGAGTATACATGTTTGTGTATTTAATTGAGATCTTAAACTCATTTACTGAATGTCCGCAATACAATTCACAGCATGAGAGAATTTGTGATAAAATCACAACTAGTGATTATCTCTACATGTGCAATTGTGAAGTATTGAAATTGTCCCTAGTGATGAATTGATAAATACGGACACTATCAATTCTGTTGAGATTAGCATGGGTTATTCTCTAATCAGCTGATTCTCACTGGCTGGTGACATTGAGATGTCCGGAGATAAACATGAATGCTAGTTAAGGGAACTAGTTCATTGGAGTGACTAGCTGTAAAACTTCATATGGTAGTCTGCATATAGATATGTCAATGAAGTTCTTACTACAGCTTAAGTGCGATGTTCCTTTGACTTGCGGTGTTCAAGTCATCTTGGTCATCGAGACTTATACTTTGACATCTTAAGCAAGCATCTCCAAGGAGGTGTGGACCCAGGATGATTGGGTATAAGCCGAAGTGCCTGAAGATGTTTAAACAGCCTACAAAGGATTCACCACTCCTTGCGAGGAGATGTATACCCGAGGCCTATCGTCGGATTGTTACTCGAAGCCTCTGGCCAGAGCATGACATATTCAGAGTATGAATCTCTTAAATACATGAGAGTAATTAGAATCCGTAGGACGAGAAAACATTACTTGGGCTAGGTGTGACGTAGTCAGCCTAGTGGGGACTGACACACATAGACCATGTCCTGAACCAAGTGGGTATAAGATGGTGAAGGGAATGGGGAACGATTCATTATAACTGCTAAAGGGTTTCAGAATTATTTTTGAGGTCAACCGTTGATCTTTCGATTAATTGGGGATCATGATGTACTACTAGGTGCCACTCATGATCGTTCTATAATTGATTAATTTTAGACGACCAACATAAATCGAAAGCCTATTTAGTCACACGCACTACGATAATCTGAGGGATTTAAAATGAGTTAAAAATTGGATTTTTCAATCAAGAGAGATTAGGTTTGGTTAAGCCAAACAATAATTCGAATCTGAATTTTTCAGAGACGCATCGGAAGCGTAAAATAGCTAAGTCTTTTGAAGAATTAATAGATGAATTAAATATGTTTAATTCATTAGGGCTTGGCTTGGATGGGCCGGCCAAAGAGGGTCTCCATCCTCTTTGCTTGGCTGGCCACAACAAAGGGAGAGAACCAAGTTTTTGGTTCAATTTATAAAATAAACCAAGTGTGGTTTGTTTTATAAAATTATGGATGATATAAATTTTTATATAATAAACCAAGGTTTGATTTATTTTTCATGGAAATTAAAATGAACCATGGATTGGTTTATTTTATAAAATCAATCATGGATTGATTTACCATGATAAGGAAATTTATTCCATAGGAGAGAAGATTTTTATCATGAATTAAAATATGATTTTAACCATGATATAAAATCAAACTTGGCATGATGGAATAAGTTATTCCATATTTGAGAGGCTTGATGGTTGAGAGGCCACTATATAAAGGACCCAAGGTAAGGTTTGGGGGTAAATCGTAGAGATGAAGGCATAGGCTCTCTCCCTCTCTTTCTCTCCTTCTCTTCTCCCCTTCTTGCCGTGCGCCAACCAGCCTCTTCTTTTGCTTCGCCGGAATTTTGATTCTGGCCATCCTTTTGTGGTTATAGTCTCCCGACATCTCTCTTGGTTTTTCTTGTCGCGTTCTCGGAGAATCTAGTAGTTCTCGAGAACACGAAACTCGTGGTTTTGCAAAGTCATCCAGAAGATACTCGGCGTGGACGCGAATAGAGGCGGAGCTTCCAAGGGACGCTTACGGTTGGATCTCGTCCCTTCCTTCGAGTTACGCGAGGTAATATGTAAATTAGTTTACGTTTCTGCAAAATTTTAAATATATGATCATGTCTACACAAGATAAACTTGCATGCTTAGATGTGTGGTTAAATGATTTAGAGAAATTATTTATGCTAAACCTTCCGCTGCACGAAATTAATTTTGAAATTACGAACACGCATCCATCTTAACATGCACCCGGTCCCAACACCTTAACCTTGGTTTTAGCCAAGATTGTAACTTTGATTAATTAATACGATGACGAGACAGTCGTTAGAGGGATGAGACTCTATTCGGATTAAATTTTTAATACGTAGACATATAGAGATCACTCAGGTACGACCCCGTGGTTGTGTTGGAAACCACCAAGCCATACCTCCATAGCAACCCTACAATTGGTATCAGAATTGTGTTTCCGATTTTGTGTGTTTAGGATTCGATTATTTTTTTGCACATTATCATGTACATTATTTTTACTGGATAATTTTTGGATGTGCGTAGGCTAACATTTTGTTGCAGGCACTAGATTCCAACTATTATGGCATTAATGTGATATGTATGTGATTGATTGTGTTTGATGTGTATTAATTGAATCCTTGGGGTTGACGAGGCTAGATAAGTTATTTAATATTTGTAATTAAATATTACACTTGTTTAGCCAAGCTTTATATTTACTTTTGATCTAGATGACATGTAAACTCCTTTGTGGAGTATAGGATCAATGGATATAAATAATTAAGCTATTCATCTCGGCTCGGGGAGTCCTTCATGGTGGCTTGTGCATGGATAGGATGGAGTGGACGAGGTGACGACATGATTGGAGGAGCATTGAAGACCAAGGTCATAATAGTTGAAAAAATCTAGGATTTTTCTATAGCACTATTATTATTGGTTTATGTGCTTGTTGTGTGTGTGCATGTGGAAAACCTCAAACGTAAATAACTAAGTGGGAGAGGGACCCTAAGGGTCCCATGGCCTCCATTACAATCTGGTAAGTGATACGAACAAGTCTGTGCGTCGACTCTGAGTGCCTTTCTCCCCATCGGATGGGCTTGTTCTGTGGATCACTAGATCATAAAAGACTATAGAAAATTATTGAAGAGCGTGTGTACTTCCCCATCGGAAGACACATAATTGGAAATAATTTTCTTAGTGTCGTGTAATGGTAAACACTTAGATACAAATAATAGTATCCTCCTCATCAGAATCACTGCTATTATTTGTAGGGCCGAAGAGGACCAACTATTAATTTTACTTGTCAGAAAGTTAGGATGACAAGATAGTAAAATTAATGGGTAAAACCTCCTCTCACAAATGTAGAATTCGTATACGTCCACACCATCATGGCATGCGAATTCTTGGTGTTCTGAGGTGTTGGTTGTTTTTGAAATTTATTGTTTTGAGGAGTCAATTTATTTTCAAAAACTAAAGCATGTGATTGTTATGATTTTCAGGTGTTTTAAAATGGATCTAGACCCACTTGACTTAATTCAAAGAGAAAACCAACTTAATGCCCCTAACAATATGGATTGGGAATTAAACATGGATTTTGTCTCTACTGCCGAGGAACCCAAAAGTGATCTTGTCCTGTTCTGTGCTGAAAAAGTTAGCGAGGTTAACACTAAAGAGGAGTTTGAATATTTTAGGAAATGACTAGAATTAGACGAGACGACTGAGTGTCATCAAAATCAGGCTTCTTCCATTACCAGTAATAAAATATCCGAACCCGACGAACTCTTCAGGCAGAGTAATCGAGCCGCTAGGCATAAGGTCTTGAAGAACTTGATGACAACTGTCTTCGTTGAGGGTATGCTCATAAGGGAACATGTTCTCAAAATGATGGCTTGGCTGAAGGACATGGAAATCCTTGGAGCAAAAATCGATGGGGAAACCCAGATCAATTTTATCCTCCTATCTCTACCAAATAGTTTTGAGGAGTTTCGCCTAAAATACAATATGGACGATCGTGTATATTTGTGGGCAGAGCTTCTAACAGAACTCGAGGTGGCAGAGGGGTTTTCTCCTAAGAGATCACAGACTTTCGTTGCTCAAGAGGTTTCTACTTCTAAACCGAAAGGAAAGAAGAAGAAGAAACAAGCTGGAGCAAAGAAAGAAATACAGGGACCTCAGGGATGCATAAAGAAGCCGAAAGGCAAGTGCTTTGCGTGCAAGCAATCTGGACATTGGAAGACAGATTGTCCCCTCCGTTAGAGTAGTGATACAGGTATATTTTCTTCTTGTGTCGTTGTAACATGTTTAGCATTGATATCTACCGGTACCTGATATGTAGATACGGATGCTCTAATCATGTCTACATTTTTCTACAGGGGTTCCAGGAAACCCGATGGCTAGCTGAGGAGGATATTACTAACTACATGGAGAGCTATGGAGATGACTTTTGCAGTGGGAGTTTATCTATTTCATTTATACCTTTAGCATAGGATGTTATAGTTTTGGCTTTATAGAGATTGCCTTTATGTACTTAGTTTTTTGGAAAAAATATTTGTTCAGTTTCTGGAATAAGATATTTTCTATTACTTTTATTTGTTAAAAGTGGAATAGAACGATTATCTGTTAAAGTATATAGATAGACAATTAGTACATAAAACCAAAAACTCCCATGTTACAATTAATAGCTTATCATCTTAACTAAAGTAAGAGAAAGGTTCCTTCCAAGTAGAACCAAACATATATTTTGGCTCTAAGGTTGGTCTTGTTAACCTCTAGTGAGATTCAAAGGTTGGTCAACCAATAAGCCCTTGGGTTCATTGGTAATAGAAGACTTGTCTTCCATAAGATCTTTGACTCTTACTAGGGAGGTAACAAAACCAAATAGGATTGTTTTAAGACTAGGGGCATAGAGCCAATGATATGTAAGAATTGGTTCATTCTGATAAATGTAGGTCCTTAGTCTATCCAGAATAGAGGTACCCTTGGATACTTTGTTTATTTTATAAACAATTATTCAAAGGTCAAAGTACATTTACTTGATGTACTGCAAGACTAAATGCTTTGATCAAAGAGTTCAAGTCTGATGCAGAAGAAATATCAGAGTAAAAGTATTGGGACATTATGATTAGATCATAGTGGCAAGTACCTCTATGAATAGTTGTAAGACTTACTTATCAGAGATTGGGATTCGATCCCAACTCGTTACACCTAGTATGCCCCAACAAAATGGTGCAACATATGGAAGGAAGAAGGTCTCTTAAGCTAATAGTTAAGGAGATGATAAGCCACTCTGAGATTAGCCAGATTTGTTCAAAGGGATATGTCCTGGATACGACAGTATATATGCTTGATTCTATTTAGGTCAGTAGTCTCTTAAAACCATAGAGATGTGGACTAAGCGAAGGCTTAGTCTAAGGCATGATCAGATTATGAGTTGATCATCACATGTGCTGAAGAGAGACACTAATAAGTTGGAATCTAGTGCATATGTGTAACGACCCGACCCATTTGGCGACCCCCTCATTTTTCTATGGGTCGTCGGTCGTCGACCATGCCATTACTCACTAGGTCTTCCCACCCCTGGCCAGTGATTTTTTATCTTCCCCAGGATTTGAACCCTAGACCTCCAAGCTTAAGTACTAGAGTTTATGAATCCTGATAACCAATTGAGCCAGGCTCATTTGGTTACCAGGATTCATAAACTCTACACTTAAGCTTGGAGGTCTAGGGTTCGAATCCAGGGGATAATCTGTAATGACCCTCTCTTGCTACTTTGACCTTATAAGGTTGTTACATTGACTTTACTGCTGGGCCAGCCAAAATAAAAAAAAAACTTTAATTTTATTGGCTTTGCCAGGATTTGACTCCTAGACCTCTTAGTTGCAAGACTGAAGCACAAACCATCAGCCCTACAACACTTTTTATTTTACATTGGCACCATTCGACTGATATCCTGCCAGTCGACTGGTGCAGTTGACTGCACCTGGGATTCATTCTCCCGAATGTTTCTGTTCCCTCGACCAGTCGACTGATACCTGCATCAGTCGACTGATACGCCTGGAACTGCAGTTTCCAAGTTTCAGAAACACCGTTCAAGTATATATATACATTCTACTTCAACTACACAACCAGATTATAGACTCAAACATAATAACCATAATCATACTTCATTTGTATGCATTTCAAACTCCAAATTAACTACTCAAACTTTAAGTCTTTGCGGAAGTAAACTACTAACATAAACTCAAAAGAAAATACTCATAAAGTTCTATTGTTTAGAGTTTTAAACGCTAAACAAAACTCATCCCGAAGGATCCTACTCTACGGTTACGCCGCCACTGACATGAATCATCCATCCTTGAGCCTCCTTGCCTTACATCTTCCCTTTACCTTTATCTGCAGTAAAAGGATGCAACTATAAGCAAATAGCTTAGTAAGTATATACCTATCTCACAAAAACATGCAATCGATATCAAACATGCTCTTGGTCAAGATTGCTTGCTTTTAAACATATGTACTGAAAATGCTATGCTTAAAATGAATAAGCTCATGAATACACTTGTAACAAATGTTTGCATTTCAAAACATTGCTTGAAATGAAAAATGTGTAACATGCTTGAAATGATTTCTTGCTTTTGAAAAACTTGAAACTTATACTTCTTATACTTCAAAATAATAAACATCCTCCTTTGGGCCCGACATAGTACCAATGCGCGCATCCCTAATAGGTTCGGGGTAGCTAGCCACCAAATCCTAATAGGACGTCTTACTAGCTCACCTAGATCTCATGGGCCTCGGCCCGGTACATGCCAAAAAGACCTCGGTCTTTCAAAGTAATATACTTAACTTGTACTCATGCTTGTATTTAAAATGCATAACTTAACACTTAAAAAGGTAATGTTCCCAAAACTTGTTTTAGGACACAACAAGACCTCGGTCTTGTTTCTTATCTCATTTTTTAGTCCTAGAACTCATTCTAAGGCTTAGAAAGACCTTGGTCTTACTCAGAACATCGGTATCGAACACCTTGCGTGTCGAAATCCCAAAACCTCGCGTTTGGGCAAATCAAGACCTTGGTCTTGCTATACTAGGATCTCAACATACAAAAGACTTGAAAATCATGTTTAAAACTCATTAGAGAACTACTTTTACTGCAGGTGAGAGATCTACTTACATCCTTACGCTTAGAACTCACTATATCGATGTAGGATCTATCATGGTACTCCTCGTCCACTTCCTTCACACGATCTGGATCATGGGCATAAGAAAAGAAAAGGAGAAACCCTAGTTCTTTTCTTGTTTTCGGCAAAGAAGAAGAAGAATAAGAAAACTCTTGATTTTCTCTTCTTCCATTCGTTTATATACTAAGTGGAAGTTGAAACATCACTCATAAAAGATGCTTACTATTACTTATCTAATATCGATTTCATGTTCTAACGAAAAGATCACTACCATGACTGGTGACGGACCCAAAATAGACTGTCACGAATGTGGGTCTCAAATTTAAATATGAATAATGCTGGAAACCCTTTTGCAATCAAAATTTGAAAACGTAGTAAAGGGGCCACAGGTCGTATTTTTCCTCGGGACTAGTTGATATAGTTTGATTCTAACTTGGTTTATGTGTCGTTTGTGTTTTTGGGTTTCAAATAAGTAATTGGGGTTGTTGGCAATTTAGAAATGGAAGAGCAATAAAAATAAAGGAACTAAACTAATGAGTTAAACAAGCAATAGCAAGTGATGGAAACCGAATCAACCCAAAGAACTTAACTAAGATTGGAAAAGCAAATTTAAATTCAAATTGCAAAATAAATGCTGATGCAAAGAAATAAAGACAGTGATGGAATTTTTTGGAAAGCAAATCAAGCTTAAAACAATTGCTAACTATGCAATTCGGAAATTTAACAAGCAACAAACATTAACACCAACTAGCTACAAGTTTTGGAAGCTAACCAATGCAAACAAAATTCAGAAATGGATGAATGCAAACTTATTGATTTCAAACACAATCATATGCCACAAAAACAGGTAAAATTCGGATGCAAATAGGTCCAAAACAGTTGGCACACAGGCTAAACTCTTTGTGCCAAAAACTAACACCAAATTTAAGAAATCAGTAAACTTTCAACTCCAATTTTTAAGCTGATTGGTTCAATTGGGAAACAAGGCTATTAGGAAAGAACTAAGCAAGACTAAATAAAGGAATTGAGAGCTGAAATCAGAACTTGAGGAACACACAAATGCAGAAATGGGATATGCAGAAATTCGGAATTAATGTGCAGACATTCAGCAGATGATTTGGGCGCAAAACACAAACAAACTAAGATTGATACACTGATCGAAAGGCCAGAAAAACTAAGCTGAAAAATCTAATGTTTACTTAGCAAGAATTCAGAAAATCGCAACTGGAAATTGCAGAATCAAAATGAGTTTTGGAGAAATAAAATGGCACGCAAGCTGAAATCGGCACGCCAGAAATTAACAGAGAAATAAGCTGGAATAAAATTCAATTGATCACTAACAAGCTTCCTTACTACTTTACTTGAAGATTTAAAACCTAATTAAACTAAACAATTGAGGGAAAACGAAACTGAGTATTCTGATACCGAGACAGAAACGAAACAATTGCAGTAATAGAAATTTACAGCTAAAACAACTGAAAATTAGCTAGCCTAACTACTCCTCAACCCTTCCCCAGCTCAAGAGCTCCTTGTTCGTCACACAAGGGAGAACCTCGAACCCGCAAGCTCAGCAAATCAGTGGAAGAACCGTCTCTGCTACCGAATCAATTCAGACCCTGCTCAAGCTGAAATCTGCTTCCAACTTCTTCAACCTCGCTGTGGTGGATTGCGATTGGGATTTGGGAATGATCCAAGCCTTCCAGGGAACCCCTCTGGATAGCTTGGATGAAATGACGATGGTGCACAGCTGAGCTTGTTGATATCGGATAACAGAACTGCTGAAACCTCACGCAGCCCTGTTATTGAGCAAAATCCAATCTGAAAACCTCACAGAGAACTCTCTCCACTGACCTAGCCCTTGCTCTAGTGAAGGATTGAGTGATCACGCCTTCAATTGGATGAAAAGCTTGAAGAACACGAAGAAAAATGACGGAAGCTACTGTTGCGGCGAAGACGCGATGAAGGGAAGAGCTGCGCAGGTTTTTGATTAAATACTTAGCATTGGACGATTCAGATTGATTTGAGGAAATCCAACGGCTGATCTTCATCAGATCTGACCCAAACTTTCCAGATGTTGATCAATGGTCAGGATCTACCTTGTGGTAGCTCGGATCCTCCAGATGTGCAACGGATGGTCCAGATCAACCTAATCTTTGAATGGACGATCTAGAGCCCTCCGAGCTTGATCCAACGGTTGATTTAGCTCTGATTGGGATGAAACCTTCAGATCTTGATCAACCCTAACCCTAGCTCGGATTGCTTCAGATGGTCCCGGATGGCTCAGATCTAGCCGCTTTTGAATCGGACGACCCAGATTACTCCAAGCTTGATAACTCGATCCGGGTCCACTTCCGACTCAAGTTTGACCCAGTATGCCCTAGGTCCATGAACCTTTCATGCCTACAAAAATAGATCAAAAATTTAGTGGCCAAATAATCCAAATATGTGTAAATTTGCAATTAAGTCCAAAATAAAGGTAAGTTCTAAAACCTAGGGTAAAATCACAATTAAGCAAGCAAAACATGGGTCAAACATGGATTTTAACAACTAAAATAATCAACAAAATGGTACTTATCAACTCCCCCACACTTAAGCTTGAGCGTCTCGCGAAACCACTAAGTATGTATCCCCTAGATTTTCTTAAGCATAATTAGAAGCAAATGAAAAGAAATTACCTAAGGTTGTCAATTCTCAAAAATCTAAGCTCTATGGATTAGTATCTTGTCCTTAAATCAACAACTTAGCCTTTTCATCCATCATGAGTCATTGAGATGAATTTAACTCACTAGCCTTTCAAGGAAAATTTTGGTGGCTCTCTCCTTAAGTTCTAAGTTGATGATGGAAGTGGAGCTCACTCAAACACACATGCTTCTTGCACTACCATAGGCTTGCTTATTATCTACTCTCCACCATCATTCATGATTAGGATCAACATCTACAAAAACAAATGAAAACATAGAAAAAGGTAAAGAGTGGAATAAAAGTCAAGGAAATAGAAAATTGATGGAGTGGAAGACTTGATTGCTCAAAAATGTTTCCAATGTGCTTTGCCCCATCTTTACAGTCCTTGTAATGAAATAAGAAGTGTGGTGAAGTCAGTCTTGAATAATGCCCTTAATTTGGATGAAGAAACCTCTATTGATCTCAATGTGCCAACTTCCACCTTTGTGTGCCAATTGCTTCCTTCTCTTCTTCTCTTTTTTTTTCGAACTCTTCTCTCTCTTTTGTTTGTTTTTTTTTCTTTTCAGATCAGATTTGTATCAAAGAACATATAAAATCAAGTGAAATAGCTACTCAACATAAAATTTTCACTCAACAACCCTTGTAACTCACTCTTGATACACTTCACCTTTGTTGGCACACTACTTTCACTTCTTCTTCTTTTTTTTTTTAGATCCCAGCTCACAACACTAATTCAAAATCAAGAATTACTACTTTCTTCACCTTGCCATTCTTTGATTTTCCGAGGCAGTATATCCCTAGAAGTGGAAAATTTGATCCAACTTTTTTGGATTCCAACTTCACTGCTCTCACAACTTCTTTTTCTTTAAAAACCAATCAGCCCCATTTCCTTTGTCTGATCAGCAATGAATGCTCTCAACACTTTTTGACACGTTCATATGCTTCATTCCTTGATTCACAGCCTCAAAAACTCAAATTCGGTTGCAAGTTGGTACCAAACTGCCTTCATAGCATTTCTACTGATTTTTCTTCTTTCATAACTGCATTTTCAGCTTAAGTATCAACTTGCTGCTCTCCAGAACCTCTGATAGCTGTCGAGTGGTTGCCTTAAATTCAGTTTTTGATGATTGCAATCGGCTGAAAATTCTGGCTTCCACACTGCACAGATTTTCACTGCTACCTTCAGATTTCCAATCTGCCTTCAGCTGGAAATTCTTTCCAGCTGCATTCTCAAACAATCACTTTGCAGCTTTCATGGAATCAGCTTGTATCATCTCAGCAGCTATCCTTGCAATTCAGCTCAGAACTTCCGGCTTATGACTTTTCAGTTTTAGCTCAGCTCTTCAATTGCTAATCCACTCAGAATCTCCCTTTTCTTCCTCTGTTTTTGGCACAGATTTGCTGCCAGGTTTCAGATTTTTCTGCCTGTATTCAGCTTCTAGAGAATCTGCTTTACAGCTTGTATGGGCACAACTTTGATATGGTAAACAATTTCTACACTTGAACTTGGCAAAGACTTTCCTGCATTTGTGAAATGGCACAGATTTTTCTTATTGGTGTGCCATTTTCTTTTCAGATTTTTCCATTACCGGCCACTTGTTCCCTTGTTCTGTTCTGCTATTTTTTTTTCTTTTGGGTTCAGTTATGTTGTGGCCAACTCCATATCAGAATCAACTTAATCCCTTCCTAGTGCCGTGAGCTTCAAAGGATTTGCATACTTCCTGTTTTACTCTGCATTTTGTTGGCTATTGCAGTCAATTTGTTTCTGAAATTCCAACTCCATGCAGTGCCACTTCCATAGCTTACAATTCCTTGATTCCTTAACAACAGTTAGCATCATGCATAAGGTTCATAAAACTGATACTCTATTTGATACCTTGGGCACCAATTCTCACTTATGTGCCACTTCCATTTTGGCACAAACTTTTCTCTCTTATTTTTTTTAGATCTACCCAGCTGCAGTTTAGAATCACACTTCTTGCATCAAATAGTAGTGGATAATGCTCTACTTCCTTGGGAGTTTACTGATCCACATCCATTTGCCTTGATAGCAATTTAATCCCACTTTTGATACTCCTCTCAATCTCCATCGACTGATCTGCCTAGCTGCATCCTTGACTGATTTCATCAGTAACTTAAAATCTTTTCAGCAGCTCCAAGTCAACCCTCGGCAAATTACAAGCTCAGATTTTTCAATACTGCTGCAATGCAGTTCAGATTTGGGCAGTTTCAGATTCAAGTTTAGCTCAGCTTCTTCTCAGCTTTAATTCCAATTTCATCAGCCTTCAATTCAGCTTTTCTTCATATTATCTTCAGATTCCAGCACTCGGCAGCAACAAATGCAATGCAGTTCAGACCAGCTTGTATTCTGCCTTGCGTGCCAACTGACCACTTCAATTGTTTTGACACAAACAGCTTTGACACAAACAGCATGCAATTGTTCCAGATTTTCCCAGTTCCAATTCAGCATTTATCAAGATGTTTCGGATTTCTTAAGCAAAGACAAACTGCAAGCAAAGAAAAACTGCAAGTCCCAAACATTTCTGCCCTTAAATAGTTTCATTGCAAAAATTTTACTTCACTTTGGCACAAACAATTTTTCTCACTGCTTTTTTTTTCTGTTTTTGTGTCATCTGTTTTCCTTTCAACTTCCAGCCGAATTCAACTTGAGGTTCACTTCCTTGGATCTTCAAATGATGATCAAGAATCTTCAATTGTTTTCAATCCTTGCTCACTTCTTCTCACTTGATCTTGATACAAAACTTAACTTTTTCCAAATGCTTCCTTGATACAAAATTTTTTTTTCTTTTGGATCCAAATGCTTCCTTGATACAAAACTTTTTCCAAAACACTAATCACTCCCCCACACTTAAATCTTTGTCCGTCTCGGGCAAAATAGCATCAAGAAAACATCCCAAGCAAACAAATCCATAGAAAAATGGGGTTAATAGTAGGAGAATAGAAAGGAAAATTGAAAAGATATTGTATCAAGTATGATCATTGCTAAGAATAATATGGAAAAGGGAAACAATTTGATTAGCCTCCATAGATGTGATCCAATCATTGAAATATGGTTTTGAAAGAACCTAAGCAAGTTCTAGAGTACAATAACATATGTGTGTCACAAACATAAGGCTAATTCTCACTAGGTAAAAATAATTCATCTCAAGTCATCAATTAAGAATCTAAGGTAAAATAGTACTCAAGCATCCAAGATTTCATCCATGAACTCAAACCCTAAGTTTTGACAACCAAATTTAATTTATTTTCAAAAGACTCTAAAATGACATGGAGATAACCTAGAGGGATACATTTATTTACTAAGAGCAAAAGTGCTAAAAGACATAACATGATATTTACAAAGTCTATTTACTCATGCTATGTTGCCTAAGAATTTATTATCAACTACTTACTTTAAAAAGAGAAAAAATTTATTCCTAAAACCATGAAAATGATATGTACAATGAAATGTAAATGTAGAGAAAGTGAACCCCCCTTAAGTTGGGTAGATAGCGTCCTCGATGTACACATCATCCACCTTTAGCTCCTTTAGTTCTTCAAAATACTTTTTGAGCCGGTGGCCATTGACTTTCCACACAAATCCATTAGCTTCGTCCCTAATTTCAACAACTCCATAGGGAAAAATGTCAGTTACAATAAATGGACCTTCCCACCTTGACCTCAACTTACCTCTTATCAATTTGAGCCTTGATTTATACAATAAAACCTTATCGCCAATTTGGAAGTCCTTTTTCACAATATGTTTGTCATGGAAATTCTTGGTCTTTTCTTTGTAAATCCTTGAATTTTCGAATGCCTCTAGACGAATTTCTTCAAGTTCTTGAAGTTGCAATTTTCTTTCTTCTCCCGCCTTGGTAGCATCGAAATTACAAGCTTTCACCGCCCAATATGCCTTGTGCTCTATTTCCACGGGGAGGTGACAAGCCTTACCATAAACCAAGCGGTAGGGTGACATGCCAATCGGTGTCTTGTATGCTGTTCTGTAGGCCCAGAGTGTGTCATCTAACCTCTTGCTCCAGTCTTTTCTAGTGGGCTCAACTGTTTTCTCTAAAATGGATTTTATCTCTCTGTTGGAAATCTCAGCCTGTCCATTTGTTTGGGGATGATAGGATGTAAAGATTTTATGTACCACCCCATATTTGCTAAGCATCGCCTTCATGTGTTTGTTGCAAAAATGAGATCCTTGGTCACTAATTATTGCTCTTGGAATTCCAAACCTGCAGAAAATGTGTGACCTAACAAAACTACAAACAACAGAAGAATCATCAGTCCTGGAGGGAATGACCTCCACCCATTTTGAAACATAATCCACAGCAAGTAAAATATACAAATAACTATAAGATGCAGGAAAAGGTCCCATAAAATCTATCCCCCAAACATCAAAAATCTCACAATAAAGTATAGCATGTTGGGGCATCTCATGTCTCGCTCCTATGTTCCCAGTTCGCTGACATCTATCACAATTCTTATAAAAAACATATGAATCATGAAAAAGGGTGGGCCAGTATAATCCACACTCTAGTACTTTCCTGGCAGTCCTCTGGGGTCCAAAATGCCCCCCACAAGCTGATGAATGACAAAAAGTAAGGACAGATGAAAACTCATGATCTGGTACGCATCTCCTAATTATTTGGTCATTACAAAATTTCCATAAATAAGGATCATCCCACACATAAAACTTTGCATCACTTTTTAATTTATCTTTTTGAGCCTTAGAAAATTGAGTGGGAAATACATGTGCAACAAGAAAGTTAACTAGGTCTGCATACCACGGGGTCTCACCATGTACTGCAATCAAGTGCTCATCTCTGAAATCATCATCAATGGTGGTAGGAGATCCATCTCCTTCAAGTCTGCTCAAATGATCTGCAACTAAGTTCTCTTTTCCACTTCTATCCTTGATTTCCAGGTCGAATTCTTGGAGTAGGAGCATCCATCTGATCAATCTAGGTTTTGCATCAGGCTTCTTCAACAAGTATTTGAGAGCTGCATGATCAGAAAAAATAATAACATGTGAGCACAATAAATAAGATCTGAATCTATCCAAAGCAAAGACAATGGCAAGAAGCTCCTTTTCAGTCGTGGTGTAGTTGGCTTGGGCGGCATCTAGGGTTTTGGAGGCGTAGCAAATGACATGTGGTGCTCCATCAACCCTCTGTGCTAGAACAACTCCCACTGCAAAATTAGAAGCATCACACATTAATTCAAATGGTAGAGTCCAGTCAGGTGATGTAATAATAGGAGCTGAGGTAAGAGCCTCCCTGAGTCTATGAAAAGCTTCCTTGCAATTTTCATCAAAATGAAACTCAACATCTTTCTGCAGAAGTCGTGTCAAGGGTCGAGCAATCAAGCTGAAATCTCTAATAAATCTGCGGTAAAATCCTGCATGTCCAAGAAAAGCACGAACATCCCGTACGCATACGGGGTAAGATAAAGAAGAAATAACACTGATTTTAGCAGGATCTACCTCAATACCTTTCCGAGAGACTATGTGTCCAAGTACAATCCCGTGCTCTACCATAAAGTGGCATTTCTCAAAATTAAGAACAAGGTTAGTTTCAATGCAACGATGTAAAACCCTAGACAAATTATTTAAGCATGAATCAAAAGACGTGCCATAAACTGAAAAATCATCCATGAATACCTCCATACAGTCCTCTAGCAACTCACCGAATATACTTACCATGCATCTCTGAAATGTACCGGGTGCGTTGCAGAGTCCGAAGGGCATACGTCTGTAGGCAAAAGTACCAAAGGGGCAAGTGAAGGTAGTCTTCTCCTGGTCCTCTGGATCTATGCAAATCTGAAAATAGCCTGAAAATCCATCCAAGAAACAATAGTGCGACTTCCCTGCCAGTCTCTCAAGCATCTGATCAATGAAGGGTAAAGGGAAGTGATCTTTCCTTGTGACCTTGTTGAGCTTCCTGTAATCAATGCAGACTCTCCAGGAATTCTTAACTCTGGTGGGCACTAGTTCATTGCTTTCATCCGCCACCACGGTCACTCCAGATTTCTTAGGCACCACGTGAATAGGACTAACCCACTGACTGTCAGAAATAGGGTAAATAATACCTGCCTGTAGAAGTCGAGTCACCTCTTTCTTTACAACATCCAAAATAAGTGGGTTGAGTCTCCTTTGTGGTTGCCTCACAGGTTTGACATTGTCTCCCAAAAATATCCTGTGCATGCAGATAGCTGGGCTAATACCTGGTATATCTGATAAAGTCCACCCAATTGCCTTCTTGTAGTGCCTCAGGACTTGCAATATTTTTTCTTCTTGTTCTGACTCCAAATGCTGTGCAATAATCACGGGAAGAGTCTGCTCCTCTCCTAGGTACGCATACTTCAAATGGCCTGGTAATGGCTTTAGTTCACTCTGGTCTTCTTCAGTAGAAATAGGTGATCCTCGGGGCTCTGTGCAATCCCCTACACTTTGAATCTCAACAGAAATAAGTGATCCTTGGGGCTCTGTGCAATCCCTTACACCTATAAAAATCTCTCCAGCTGGAAATGTGTCTGAAATGTCTTCTGAAAAATCCTCAGTCTCAGCAGTAAACACTCTCTCAGCCTCCTCTGAATCAATAGCTCCTCTAGAAAAATCAGATAAAAATCCCTCAGCCTCATACTCTGTCTGCTCCAGCTCCTCAAGAATATCCATTCTCATGATGGAGTGGTCCTCTCTCGGATGCTTCATAGCATCGAAAAGGCTAAACTGAACCACCGTGTCTCCGATCTCCATGGAAAGTGTACCAGCATATACATCAATTTTGGTTCTAGCAGTCTTTAGAAATGGTCTTCCTAAAATAAGCGAAGAACGGTGTACCAAATAATCTCCCTCCATATCCAAAATATAAAAGTCTGCAGGAAATATTAGTTCCTTTACCTTCACCAAAACATCTTCAATCATACCTGCTGGGTGGGTCTGGCTCCTGTCTGCTAGCTGTATCACCACACCAGTGTGCTGTAAAGGGCCTATGCCGAGCAGCTGAAATACTGACCTGGGCATCACATTTATGGAAGCTCCTAAATCAAGCATAGCATCATGGAATGTAGTGCTCCCTATCTCACAAGAAACAGTAAATACCCCTGGGTCTTCACACTTCTGAGGTATAGAGTGGATAAGTGCTGAAATATTCTTCCCAAAGCTGACCAACTCATTTTCCTTAAGTTTCTTTTTGTGAACACAAAGATCTTTCAAAAACTTAGCATACTTTGGAATTTGTTTGATCATGGTCAACAAAGGTACATTGATCTCTACTTTACTAAAAAGTTCCACTAGTTCATTGAATTCCTTAGCCTTCTCCTCCTCCACTTGTTTTTTGGCTAGTGTTTTCCGCTGTGGAAAGGGTAAAGGAACCCTAAAGTCATCTTCTTTGGCCGGAAGTGGAGAGGCTGAAATTTTAGTTGTTGTCCCCTGCGAAGTGGCTGCTGTACCTTGCGTCTCGGCACTGATTTCTTCTCCGTTTTCCACCAAATTTGGAGGATTACTTGAGGAAGGGGTTGGGCACGAGCTAGGGGTGGAATCAGCTGAATTTGAAATCGTTTCATGGCTGTTTTGAGCTGGAATTGAAGGTGTTGTCCAGTTTTCTGAAATTTCAGCTCTTGAACCATTTGGAGATGAAGTAACCTTCCCACTTCTCAAAGTAATAGCACTCACGTTTCCTTTAGGATTAGGAACAGTTTGGTAAGGGAGTTGACTTGATCCTTGAGCTTGACTTTGATTAATCCCACTAGCCAATTGCCCCATTTGTCTCTCAAGATTTTGTTGGTATTGTTGTAAAACTTGTTGTTGTTGTTGTTGCCAAGCTTGTTTGTTGCTTGGTGTGCTTTGTTGTAAACATTTTCAATCCATTGTTGTTGTGGCGCATTTCCTCCACTTGAGCTCCCATAGCCTCCTTGGTTAGCATATGCCCTTGACTGATTTGAAATGATGAAGTAGTCGGCTGAAATTGGTTGGAACATGGCTGTTGGGGCTGATAGGAGGATGGAATTTGCTGTTGGTAGGGCTGATTAGAGGGCTGACATGCTTGGAAACCTTGCTGGGAGTTGTAGCCTTGAAAGTTCTGATTTTGAAGTGGAAAATTCGGTGATGAGGACTGAAAATTCTGATTTTGAAACCCTTGATTGTAGGGCTGGAAATTTTGTTGGTTTTGAGGTTGGAAAGCTGGAATTGATTAAAAACCTTGCTGCCCTTGATGATATGGCTGGAATTGCTGAAATAGGGGCTGCGGTTGCTGAAATGTAGGCTTAAAATTCGAATCCGAAGGCTGAAATTGCTGTGGCTGCTGGAATTGTGGCTGTGCTTGCTGGAAATTCTGTGGAGGCTGCTGCAATTGCTGTGTTTGAGGGTTTTGTTGGCAGAAAGAGTTCCCATATTTTAGATTTGGGTGATCCCTCCAACCAGGGTTGTAAGTAGAGGAGTAAGGATTGTTTCTTGCTTGAAATTGTCCTCTTACCAATGCTGCTACTGTCTCGTCTTGTTGGAGGGTGGGACATGAATCTGAAGTATGCTCTTGACTAGAGCAAATGCCACACACACTCATCACTTGATTAGCTTGTGGAAAAGCCGAAATATTTGAACCTTGATTTGCATTATTAACCTTCAATTGCTTAATATGTGATGTGATCTCTGCCAATGAGTTCCTTATCTCTTTCTGATCAGTAGGAACTACTTGAATTTCACCAACCCCTCTAGTGGTCAATGCTCTACTCCCAAATTGTTGTGAGTTTTCAGCCATATTAGAAATGAGCTCCCTAGCTTGATCTGGCGTTTTATTCACTAGGGCTCCTCTAGCTGCAACATCTATCATAATTTTGTCCATCTGCAGCAATCCCTCATAAAAGTACTGAATCAAAAGTTGCTCGCTGATCTGGTGCTGTGGATAACTTGAACATAATTTATTGAATCTTTCCCAGTAATCATAGATTGTCTCACCCACCACTTGCTGAATTCCACAGATGCTTTTTCTGATTATTGCTGTTCTGGAGGCTAGGAAATATTTTTCCAAAAATGCTTTCTTCATAGAGATCCAACTAGACACATGCCCTGTAGGTAGATAATAAAACCAATCTTTTGCTCCTCCTGTCAGTGTAAAGGGGAAAGCTCTCAGCTTGATATCTTCTTCAGAAATGCCCTGAGGCTTCATAGTAGAGCATACAACATGGAATTCGTGCAGGTGTCTGTTTGGATCCTCTCCAGATAATCCCTGAAACTTTGGCAGCAAATTAACGAGTCCAGATCTGAGCTCAAAATCTCCTGCCAGCTCTGGATAAGCAATGTTGGAGTACTGAAATGAAGCATCTGGTGCTGCGAGCTCCTTCATAGTTCTCTGGTGGTCTGCCATGATACTGCCTGAGTGAGTGAAAATAGTCTGAATAGGAGGGATATCTGTAGTCTCAGAAAGGATGCCCTGGCTCCTCCTGGCTCTGAAAGTCCTCTCAATCTCAGGGTCGAATTCTTCTAGATCACCACCTGTAGACCTGGTCATAAAACAAAACAAATCGCAGTAAAAGTAGATAAAGAGATAAAACAAATAAAATCAAATCACCAGATATAACAATAAGCACAAAAATAAATCAAGAAAGATATGAAATAAGTGCACAAGCAAAAATCAAACAAATCAACTAGTTGCTTCCCCGGCAACGGCGCCAAAAATTTGATGGACCCAAAATAGACTGTCACGAATGTGGGTCTCAAATTTAAATATGAATAAAATGCTGGAAACCCTTTTTGCAATCAAAGTATGAAAACGTAGTAAAGGGGCCACAGGTCGTATTTTTCCTAGGGACTAGTTGACGTTGTGTGATTCGAACTTGTATTTATGTGCCGTTGATAATTTTGGGGTTCCAAATAAGTAATTGGGGTTGTTGGCAATTTAGAAATGGAAGAGCAATAAAAATAAAGGAACTAAACTAATGAGTTAAACAAGCAATAGCAAGTGATGGAAACCGAATCAACCCAAAGAACTTAACTAAGATTGGAAAAGCAAATTTAAATTCAAATTGCAAAATAAATGTTGATGCAAAGAAATAAAGACAGTGATGGAATTTTTTTGGAAAGCAAATCAAGCTTAAAACAATTGCTAACTATGCAATTCGGAAATTTAACAAGCAACAAACATTAACACCAACTAGCTACAAGTTTTGGAAGCTAACCAATGCAAACAAAATTCAGAAATGGATGAATGCAAACTTATTGATTTCAAACACAATCATATGCCATAAAAACAGGTTAAATTCGGATGCAAATAGGTCCAAAACAGTTGGCACGCAGGCTAAACTCTTTGTGCCAAAAACTAACACCAAATTTAAGAAATCAGTAAACTTTCAACTCCAATTTTTAAGCTGATTGGTTCAATTGGGAAACAAGGCTATTAGGAAAGAACTAAGCAAGACTAAATAAAGGAATTGAGAGCTGAAATCAGAACTTGAGAAACACACAAATGCAGAAATGGGATATGCAGAAATTCAGAATTAATGTGCAGACATTCAGCAGATGATTTGGGTGCAAAACACAAACAAACTAAGATTGATACACTGATCGAAAGGCCAGAAAAACTAAGCTGAAAAATCTAATGTTTACTTAGCAAGAATTCAGAAAATCGCAGCTGGAAATTGCAGAAACAGAATGAGTTTTGCAGAAATAAAATGGCACGCAAGCTGAAATCGGCACGCCAGAAATTAACAGAGAAATAAGCTGGAATAAAATTTAATTCATCACTAACAAGCTTCCTTACTACTTTACTTGAAGATTTAAAACCTAATTAAACTAAACAATTGAGGGAAAACGAAACTGAGTATTCTGATACCGAGACAGAAACGAAACAATTGCAGTAATAGAAATTTACAGCTAAAACAACTGAAAATTAGCTAGCCTAACTACTCCTCAACCCTTCCCCAGCTCAAGAGCTCCTTATTCGTCACACAAGGGAGAACCTCGGACCCGCAAGCTCAGCAAATCAGTGGAAGAACCGTCTCTGCTATCGAATCAATTCAGACCCTGCTCAAGCTGAAAACTGCTTCCAACTTCTTCAACCTCGCTGTGGTGGATTGCGATTGGGATTTGGGAATGATCCAAGCCTTCCAGGGAACCCCTCTGGATAGCTTGGAGAAATGGCGATGGTGCACAGTTGAGCTTGTTGAAATCGGATAACAGAACTGCTGAAACCTCACGCAGCCCTGTTATTGAGCAAAATCCAATCTGAAAACCTCACAGAGAACTCTCTCCACTGACCTAGCCCTTGCTCTAGTGAAGGATTGAGTGATCACGCCTTCGATTGGATGAAAAGCTTGAAGAACACGAAGAAAAACGAAGGAAGCTACTGTTGCGGCGAAGACGCGATGAAGGGAAGAGCTGCGCAGGTTTTTTGATTAAATACTTAGCATTGGACGGTTCAGATTGATTTGAGGAAATCCAACGGCTGATCTTCATCAGATCTGACCCAAACTTTCCAGATGTTGATCAATGGTCAGGATCTGCCTCGTGGTAGCTCGGATCCTCTAGATGTACAACAGATGGTCCAGATCAACCTAATCTTTGAATGGACGATCTAGAGCCCTCCGAGCTTGATCCAACGGTTGATTGAGCTCTGATTGGAATGAAACCTTCAGATCTTGATCAGAGTGCTAGATCAACCCTAACCCTAGCTCGGATTGCTTCAGATGGTCCCGGATGGCTCAGATCTAGCCGCTTTTGAATCGGACGGCCCACATTACTCCAAAGCTTGATAACTCGATCCGGGTCTACTCCGACTCAAGTTTGACCCCTAGGTCCATGAACCTTTCATGCCTACAAAAATAGATCAAAAATTTAGTGGCCAAATAATCCAAATATGTGTAAATTTGCAATTAAGTCCAAAATAAAGGTAAGTTCTAAAACCTAGGGTAAAATCACAATTAAGCAAGCAAAACATGGGTCAAACATGGATTTTAACAACTAAAATAATCAACAAAATGGTACTTATCAACGGGCGTTCCCGTGCTTAGGCCTTGGATGTACTGACCCTGGGGGGTTGGGAGCCAAGTAAATCCCGCGTGCGCTGTGTTGTTATTGTTTTTCTTCGCTCTGTTTATTTTTTACTACACTAACACTCTACGTCTAGAATGACGATCGAAAGTCTTACGAAGTTTCCAAAGATTTTTCAACGGTCGATATTCACCCCCCCTCTATCGACGACACCGGTCCTACAAGTGGTATCAGAGCCAGGCTGCTCTTCACCAGACTAACCGCCTACGGAGCAACGGCGCCAGGAGCTGAGGGGGAGCTCAGGGGTGAATCAGGTACAATTTTTTTTAATGTCTATTTTTAAATTCCATATTATATGCTTCACGTGCAGGGAGAGAGGACATTATAAAAATCAGTTCCCTACTCGTAAGACTCGGTCTACACCATCGGCGGCAAAGGAGACACCAGCGCCAGGAGTCCGGAGAGATAAAAGTCACATCAAATGCTTCAAGTGTGAAAAGTATGGTCACTACAAGAACCAGTGTTCGGCAAAGGTACGTAAATTTTATGTTCCGAAAATTTTTGAATCTCCTGCAATTTCTTATGTAAATTATTTAGATAATTTTACTGAAAAATTAAATTATGTAAATAGACAAATTAATGTGTTGCATGATCAACTAGATAATGTAGATAGTAGTAAACTAACAAAAATTAATTCTTTAATCTGTAATATCAATTCAAAAATTACTGAGCTTAATTTTGAAATTAGATCTGATAAACTTACTGAAATTAATTCTGTAATTAATCTTAATGTTAATTCAGAAATTAAATCTGCTATTCTTAAATTCAAATTTGAAAATCTTAAGGATAAATATAAATTCAAATTTGAAAATCTTAAGGATAAATATAAATTCAAATTTGAAAATCCTCTGGATAAAACTGAATTCAAATTTGAAAACCCTTTAGATAATTATGAATTCAAATTTGAAAATCCTTTGTATAAATCTAAACTCAAATTTGAAAATCCTAAGGATAACACTGAATTCAAATTTGAAAATCCTACAGATAACACTGAATTCAAATTTGAAAATCCTAAGAATAATACTGAATTCAAATTTAAAAATCTTAAGGATAAGACTGAATTCAAATTTGAAAATCTCAAGGATAATTCTAAAGATAACTTTGAAATTAGTGACGATATTTCTGGAGATAATTCTGACAATAATATTTCTGAGGATAGTGGTGATAATGTCTCTTTAGATTATAATTTAACTATTCCCTTGGATAATCCTGAAATATTAATAAGTCACCCATATTACTCCTCCTACTTTGAGGATATTGAAAGATCTAATTTTGAGGAGGAGATGGAATTTTCTAAGATGAAGGCCATAGTTAATAAAGTTCACAAAGATTCAAATAAACAAGAATTATTAGAAAAACTTGAAAAGATAAATAAAGAAGAAATAGTAAGGGAATCAGATATTTTCGAAATAATGAAGATGATAAAATTAGACCCACAACTTTTGACCAACCCAGAAATCTTGAAAATTAAATCAAGATAAACCTTAAAAACTTTGATTAAATTTTAATTAAGCCTTAACTTAATCCTTTAGTTTTAAGATCAATTAATTCTGAACTTTAATTAATCCTTAAGTAATTAATTTAAATATTAATTAATTCAAAATTAATCCTCAATTTAATTTAATCAACTCAAATTAATCATTAATTAACTTTAATTAATCCTGAAATAAATTCAAATTAATTCAATTAAATCTTAATTAATTCAAATAAATTTAATTAAATCTTAATTAATTCAAATAAATTCAATCAAATTCAAATTAACTCAAATTTATTCAATTAAATCTTAATTAATTCAAATTTAAATTAACTCAAATAAATTAAATCTTAATTAATTCAAATAAATTCAATTAAAACAAATTCAAATTAATTGAAATTAATTAAATCTTAATTCAAATTCAAATTAACTCAAATTAATTCAATTAAACCTTAATTATTCAAACTCAAATTAACTTAATTAATCCTTAATCAACGTAATTTCCAATTAATTCTTAAGTAACTTAAACTCGAATTAAATAGAATCTTACCCAAACCACAACAATTAATTTAATAAAATTAAATATGTCAAAGTGGGTTAACATATTCGCGAGTTCACACGACATGTATCAAATCGTGAATTTGATACATTTTTAGAAACTTAATTAAAATGTCTTTTGACTTGTTTGAATCATGCATTAATGTCATGGACATGCATTTGCTATTTCTTTTAAAGATATGACATGTCATTCATATTTAAATTTTATGCATGATTAGAACGGTTATAGGAAAAAGAATAAATTAAAACTTGCATAATTAGGTGGAGGTGAGATGATAGTACGTTAGGAAAGCCTTCTGGTGGAACTAGCCGAAGCTACCGATCCAAAACCTAAGCTAGTTAGACCAAAATCTCTCAAGAAGTAACTTGAAGATGAATTTTCTATAAAAGGCTTTGTCAAGGAAAGAGTTGATGATCCAATAAGGCTACGGCGAAAGAAGGCCTAGTGCCTCGCCAAGACCTGGAAGCCAATTACTGAAAATCAAATTCAATTACTATTGTTAGATTTGAATCTAACACAAGCTTCAATTAAGTCTTAGATTTAATAATAAATTAAGAAAATTGATTCAAGCATCTCACAATACACCCATAAGGCAACCATGCTTGTTGTATTGAGACATCTAGAATGGGTGAGATGTTAAGGACTAATTAATTGAAAAATATTTTTCAAAATTATTAGAATATTTTTCTAAAAATATATTTTCAAAATAGTGCTTCAACATAATAATATTTTTATGGAATTCATGCTTGTATGATTGAATATATATTATATGGTTTCAAAAATTATATCTTTTTAAAAATTATTTGACTCACGCAATTAGACACAAGCCTCTTAGGACAACACTAAAGTTCCTTAAGGCACTTAGATAGAGTCAAACGGTGTTGGGTACAGGGGGAGTGTTTTCACTCTTTTAATTTTTTTTATTATTTGAAAAGACTTTTCGAAAACTGCGCCTTAATTACTATCACATATGTTTTCGAAAAAGCTTATACTTTAAAAACTATCTTCTTTCCAAAGTGTGGTTTCAAAATTTATCTTCCTGAAAATTGGTGTTCATTTGATTTTGATAAACCCTAAAGACACAGAGGAAGGTCCACTTCATTATCTAAAAAGACTCCTAGGATGTGTCAGATTTAGGGGGAGTCGGAGTCAAACTTCTGACAAGTTTTAATTTATTTATTTTGAAAATTATTAGATAATTATTTTGATCTGAATCAAACCTTAAGACTCAGAGGAAGATTACTTGTGGTCAACAAGCTTCCTAGGACTGGGTCAAGTTTAGGGGGAGATCAAATTAAAAGAATTATTGAATATTTCAAGATAATATGTTTTTGTTGGATCGAGAAAACGATAGAGGAGGGGGGTGAATATCGTTAAATCTTTTTCTTCGGATTAAGGAAAGAGTAATGTTGGAAACGGGATGGCTAGAGAGAGGGGGGTGAATATAGCCAATCACTTTTATCTTTGGCAAGTAATAAATTTCTGCACTTAATCTTATCAGTAGCACAGCGGAAGAAATAAAGCAACAAAGCAGTGCAGTAAACCAAAATGGAAACCGAGAACAAACAATCACAGCTAGCAAGATCGCTAACAAGGAGGGTTTACAAGGTTCGGGGATAACTTGCCCCTACTCCTTGGCGTACCCTTAAGGTGGGCGATCCCTTGATCGTCGGCAGATCAAGCCCCGGTTAGCACTTGATATAAAGCAACCTCCTTCTCGGTGGAGAAACCTCTCCACAGCGTTTCAATCACAGATAAATGTTTAAGCTCAATGAAACAACAAGAAGGATCTTACTCAAGCACTCAGCAAGGACAAGAACACAGCAAGCTTCCCTGAGCTCCACCCAGTGGAGATCTCACGCAAGAACCCTTCTTCGTGTCTTCCCACTGTCGGACTCCCAGCTCCTTGTTCTCTCCTTCAAGCACTCAAGTAATGGATGATTGCTTCTCGAAAATAAGTAGCTTGCTCAAGATGATGAAACTTCAAGAACGCAGCAAGCTTGTTGTGGAGAACTCAAGGCGCAACAAGAAGTCAGTATTCGAACTCTACTTCCATGAAGCCAGCTTCCGCGCTTTTGATTCTCCACACAGCACCAGGTGACAACATCCTCCGTAGCCTCCAGCTACCACACTGCCAACGCCAGCTACCACTGAGCCCTCTCTGGTCTTCCTGAGATCCCCTCAGCCAAGCCCCAGTCTCGGCTCCAGTCTGCAGCTCGGCCGTTGCAACCTGAAATGGAGAATCGGACAAACCTGCTCCAAGGAAAGCCTACTTTGACCTCTCCTTGAGTGTTTGAATCCTCTCCTATCACCTGCAGCTTAATCAGAGTGTTAGAGAAGCGTATCACACAGTAAATCAAATATCAGATGTAAGTGGCAGCAAATCGGATACGTTCAGACGCGATCAAAGCGTCTGACAGTGCATTTGAATTAAAGTGATCGGTCACCGGACCGATCAGAGCGACCCCTGATCGGTCACCAGACCGATCAGGCTATGTCCAGACCGATCAGGCTCCGTCCTAATCGATCCCCAACGCTCGATTAGAAATCGCGATTTCTTTGTGACTTCTCCTGGATCGATCACCAGACCGATCCCAGGTTGTGGATCGTTCACCCGACCGATCCACCCCTTTCTTGGGCGATTTCTGAGCTTCGCAGTCCAGACCTCCTGATCGATCACCGGACTAATCAGGAAGCCTCCTGATCGGTCACCAGACCGATCAGATAGTGATCAGACCGATCAGGCTCCGTCCTGATCGATCATAGAGAGGAACCTGCGACGCGGGATCGTTCTCCGGAACGATCTGCACAGTGATCCTGATCGGTCACCAGACCGATCAGGTGCAGATCAGCAAGGGAACTCAACCTCACTATTCGCTCCCTGATCGGTCACCAGACCGATCAGGAGCCAAGCAGTGGGTGAAACACACACACTCCCTGATCGGTCACCGGATCGATCAGGAGCAGTACAGTAGGTTCCCAACCTCACTGTGTGCTCCCTGATCGGTCACCAGACCGATCCACAATAGGGCAGCGTGCCATCTTCCCTTACCGATCACCAGACCGATCCAGGGACTTAAACTTAGCCTTCCAAGCTAAGTTCTCTTCCACCTTAGCCCTCCAAGCTAAGGATTTTTCACCTAACCCTCCAAGTTGGGAATTTGCACATAACCCTCCAAGTTAGGACTTTTCACCTAGCCCTCCAAGCTAGGACATTTCACCTAGCCCTCCAAGCTAGGACTTTTCACCCAACTCTTCCGGATTAGGACTTTCCAAACCTAGCCCTCCAAGCTAGGACCTGACCCTCCAAGACAGGACTTTTTCACCTAATTCTCCAGGATGGGAATTTGCACCTAACCCTCCAAGTTAGGACTTTTCACCTAGCCCTCCAAGCTAGGACTTTTCACCCAACCCTTCCGAATTAGGACTTTTCCAACACCTAGCCTTCCAGACTAGGATTTTCAACACCTAACCCTCCAGGTTAGGATTTTCCAACACCTAGCCTTCCAGACTAGGATTTTCAACACCTAACCCTCCAGGTTAGGATTTTCCAACACCTAGCCCTCCAGGCTAGGATTTTCCAAACCAGCCTAATCCTCGATCAGGACTTAAACATAATCATAATCATCAACCTAAACTTAAATCAGTGTCAACACCAAAACTACAACCAGGGCCAGACTGCATCAACAAGTAAATGCAGTGGAAAACAAAACAATCACACAAAGAACACAAGTCTTTTACTTGGTTCGGAGTCGCGGTCGGCTCCTACTCCAAGGCCCATGGTCCTTGACCATTTACTGCGGGCAATTCTATAATCGCGCAAAGGTTTACATATTTTGGTACAAGAATATTACAGAAAATAAAAGAGTTACACTTTTCATTACCGACACCCGATGTGGATCGTACTTCGGAGCAGAGGGTCGTCATCGGCGTTGGAATCTCGAGATCAGAGTTTGCCGGAGTAGAGCGCTTGAACGAAAAGCTTGGAGGCATTAGAAAGTTGTGTTTTTGAAGCCTTGGGGTCGAGCCCCTTTTATAGTGCTCCTGGGGGCGCCTGATTCTCTGGGGGCGCCTGACACCTGCCTTCAGATCGGAGAACCTTCATCCGCAGCTTGATCAGTGCTTATCCCCTTCGAATCGGCCTCTGGAGCTGACTGGGGCGCCCGGGACCTCCTGGGCACCTAGCTTGACTTGGTCCACTGGCTTCGTGGTTGATTTTTCTTCGATTACTCTTTGTCTTTGACCTTGGGCGCCCGGGACCTCCCGGGCGCCTAGCCCAGTCTGATTTCGAAGCGTTCTTGCTTCTTTGCTTGTTTGGCTTTGACCTTGGGCGCCCAGGACCTCCCGGGCGCCTAGCCCAGCTTCTTACCCCCTTCCTTTGGGGCATTCTGAGCTGCAGACACACACTCCTTCGGTCCTGCAACCAAGGTTAGTTCAAAAACAACCAAAGCAAGATCATTAGTCAATATTTACAGTCGTAGCTGTCTTGGTTCTGACTTCGGGTCTCTCAAATGGAACCCTAGGTCAAACCGACGCTTACTGTTCCCTCGACGGGGAACGTGTCCTCACCTACTCCTCTCAGGCGAGTTTACCTTTTGCCAACCGGCTCCTCCGGTTGGACTTTTGCCTGATCCACCTTACCAGGTCTTCGTGCCCAGTCCGCGACCAGGACAGTGCCCAATTCCTCGAACCAGGTCTTCGGTGCCCAGCCCTCGGCCAGGTCTTAGCGCCCAATTCCTCAAACCAGGTCTTCGGTGCCCAGCCCTCGGCCAGGACCTAGTGCCCAGTCCACGACCAGGACTTATTGCCTAGATTAACTAGGACTTTCCTGCACACTTGAGTAACTTTATTAGATCACAAATAGTACTTAACTTTGAACCCTTTGCCAATATCAAAACAAGGTTCGATATGGTGCTACCGGCACCAACATTTTTCACGAACGATATTTTCAAATCCTTTTGAAAACATAAGTATCCTTTCAAATACTATCATTTTCAAAAATTTATCTTGTTTTAATCAATGTGAAATAATATTTTTCTTGAGTTTGGAAAATTTTCCAGGACACTTAGGAAAATGTCCTTGTAGTCAACAAAGTTTCCTAGGATTGTGTCAGATTGGAAGATAAACCAAGTCAAGTAAAATAGTGTGTCTTCAAAAGTTCATACATTTTTAAAATGTACTAGCATATATTTTCAAAGTACTATCATTTTTTTGAATTATCAAAATTTTGTTTAAAAATAATATTTACTTGAGTTTGAAGAATTTCCAGGACACTTAGGAAAATGTCCTTGTAGTTAACAAGGGTTCCTAGGATTGTGTCAGACTGGAAAAGAAACCTAGTCAAATAAAATATTATGTTTTCAAAATGTATAATATTTAAAAAAACCTATATTTTTCAAAATCTAATCTTTTTCAAAAAGTACTTAATTTTTTAAATCTCAGTACTTGCAAAATATGCAAATATTTTTCAAAAATACATAATATTTTTCAAAGCTCAGTACTTACAAAATATGCAAATATTTTTCAAAAATGCATAATATTTTTCAAAGTACTTGTACTTTTCAAAGCTCATAGTATTCTTTCAAAGTTATGCATTTTCCAAAAGTACTAGTTTCTCTCAAAAAGTGCAATATATCTTTCAAAATACAAAGCTTTCTTAAAATGCACTAGGGAAAATCTTTTTATGAGTAAATTTTTTATGAAAGTCGTTCTAAAGCAATATTTTTTAAAGTGAGAAGTTTTTTTTTTGTGACAAAATAGAAATTCTTTTTGGGTACAATTTAATTACTTAGTTTTATACTATGCTTTCAAAAATTACTCTAAGTATTTTCAAAAAGAACCAAAGGTTTCCATTGTTGGTGCACGTATTTTTGATTTTTTTTATGTATGACAAAGGGGGAGAGATGCGCCTTAAGTTAGAAATAATTTTCTTTTCTTTTCTCTTTCCAAAGGTTCAAAAAATCAAAATGCTTTTCAAAAACGAGGGAGAGTAAAAGTTAGAAACTTTTTCCTATTTTTCCTTAGAGGATCAAAAATGGATTTTCAAAACTTAGATCAATTTTTTCATTTGATCCCAAGAGTTAAGGTTTATCCCTTTCAACCAATCTAACTTAAGATATTATCAAACATCAAAAATAGGGAGATTGTTGGTGCAAGTTGCATCAGTGATGCCCTCCTCTAAGTGTTTTAATGTTTGACAATAGACTTAAGTCAGTGATACATTAAACAAGAGAAGGGGAGTTAAGAGAGGAGTAACAAAATGGACCAAAGTCCTAGTACATCTAGGCAATAAGTCCTGGTTCGATGAATTGGGCACTAAGTCCTGATCGAGGATTGGGCACTAAGTCCTGACAAAGGGCTGGGCACCGAAGACCTGCTCGGAAGGTGGGCACGAAGTCCTGGTTGAGGACTGGGCAAGAAGTCTTGGCCGAGGGTTGGGCACCGAAGACCTGGTTCGAGGAATTGGGCACGAAGACCTGGCCGAGGGTTGGGCACCGAAGTCCTGGACGTAGGGTTTGGGCACGAAGTCTTGGTCCAAGGGACTGAGCAACTTAGCTGAGCAATGACTAAGGACAAAAGTAGAGACGGGTCAGGGTTTCAACGTCTCGAGATCCGGGAGTATTAGAGGCTAAGCAAAAGTCCACCCGAAGGGCTGGGTGGCAACCGTCTCCTGAATGGAGTAGGTGAAAGGCACGTTCTCGGGGGTGGAAACTTGCGTCGGTTCAACCTAGGGTTTCATAGAAATCTGAAGTCAGAACCAAGTCCTTAAGGCTAATATTGTATATATATTTGCTTTGTGATTGTGTATCTTGCAGGTACCAAGAACCGGAGACAAAGCAGGCAAGGGGATGGAAACCAACCAACCCAGGCACCCCTATTGATGGGGGCACCCAGATCAAAGAAGAAAACCCAGTTTTGGGTTGAAAGCTTTGAATCCAGGCGCCCAGTATGATCCAGGTGCCCAGCCCAAAGAGTAAAAGATGCAGTTTCGTGAAGTAAGCAGAATAGGCTTCCATTCAGGCGCCCGGGATGATACGGGCGCCCAAGTTGAAAGTTGTATTTGCTGTTTTGAGTTTGAAACACAGATAAGCCTTCACTCAGGTGCCTGGGAGGTCCAGGGTGCCCTGGTCAGAGGTTTTATCAGCCGCGGTGAGTTCGGCGTGGGGATAAGGTTTGAGCAAGTCTATAGAGGCGCCCCCAACGTATCAGGCGCCCGTATGAAGCCTATAAAAGGGGTCTCGACCCCTCTGCTTCAGACACATCCTTCTAGAGCGATTCTGATCATTCTGACCGACCACAACACGCTAAAGATGAGGCTCTACGACCGGGAGGCTCCAGGAGGAAGTGCACGACACTTCGGAGGTCCAAATCGGCCGAGTTTCAAAACTTGCTTGTTCGGTTTGCATTTTATTATTCTGTACTTACTTTGCTATATTTTTTATTGTAGTTCTGCACTGTAAGACGGGTTTCTCTGCCTTCGGAATGTCCGGAAAGGAGACCAATTGTGTGTTGGTGCAGGAAGCACCATATCGAACCTTGTTTTGATATTGACAAAGGGTTCAAAGTTAAGTATTATTGGTGATCTAACAATGTTACTCAGGTGTGCAGGAAAAGTCCTAGCGAAGGCCTGCTAGGCACTTGGCGAGGACTGCCAGGATACAAAGCCCTAGCGAAGGACTGCTAGGCACCTGGCGAAGGAATACCAGGCTACAAAGCCCTAGCGAAGGACTGCTAGGCACCTGGCGAAGGACTGCCAGGATACAAAGCCCTAACGAAGGAATGCTAGGCACCTAGCGAAGGAATGCCAGGATACAAAGCCCTAGCGAAGGACTGCTAGGCACCTGGCGAAGGAATGCCAGGATACAAAGCCCTAGCGAATGACTGCTAGGCACCTGGCGAAGGAATGCCAGGATACAAAGCCCTAGCGAAGGACTGCTAGGTGTTGGTGATGAGATGGCTAGAGAGGGGGGGTGAATATAGCCAATCGCTTTTCCTTGAAGAGTTAGCAAGTTTCTGCACTTGAGGTTGTTAGTAGCACATCGGAAGTATGGAAAACAGGATGTGCAGAAACTAAAACCGAAAACTAACTAGCAAGATCGCTAACAAGGAGATTTTACAAGGTTCGGGGATAACTTGCCCCTACTCCTTGGCGTGCCCTTAAGGTGGGCGATCCCTTGATCGTCGGCAGATCAAGCCCCGGTTACATCGGATAAATCAGCAACCTCCTTCTCGGTGGAGAAACCTCTCCACAGTGTGTTTCAAACAAGGATATAGATTAAGCACAAAGAAACACCAGGAAGGATCTTACTCAAACACTTAGCAAGGACAAAAACACAGCAAGCTTCCCTGAGCTCCATCCAGTGGCGATCTCACGCAAGAACCCTTCTTCGTGTCTTCCCACTGTCGGACTGCAAGCTTCTTGTTCTCTCCTTCAAGCGCTCAAGTAGTGGTCGATTGCTTCTCAATTGCTTGCTTGGAATGATGGAAACCTCAAGAACAGCAAGCTTGATGTGTAGAACTCAAAGCACTGGAACTCAAGAGCACAAGCTGAAGAACTGTCGAACTCTACTCCACAGAAACTCTCTCGTTCCTTTTGTTTCTCCACTAAGCAACAAGTGACCTCATCTCCAGCAGCCTACAGCTGCCTCACTGCCAACGCGCCAGCTACACTGAACACTTACTGAACTTCCAGAGCTCCCTCAGCCAAGCTTCAGTCAGCGGCTTCAGTCCTGCAGCTCCAGCCGTTGCAACCTGAGTTGAGAAAGGGACAAACCTGCTTCAAGGAAAGCCCTCTTTGACTTCTCCTTGAGTGTTTGAATCCTCCCCTGTCACCTGTAACTTAATCAGACTGTTAGAGCAGCAAATCACGCAGTAAATCAAATATCAAAGATAAACAGCAGCGAATCGAATATGGTCAGACGCGATCAGAGCGTCTGACAGTGCATTTTGAATTAAAGTGATCGGTCACCTGACCGATCAGAGAGCCTCCTGATCGGTCACCAGACCGATCAGGATGGTTCCAGACCGATCAGGATTCGTCCTGATCGATCCCCAACGCTCAATCAGAAATCGTGATTTCTTTGTGACTTCTCCTGGATCGATCACCGGACCGATCCCAGGTTGTGGATCGATCACCCGAACGATCCACCCCTTTCTTGGGCGATTTCTGAGCTTCGCAGTCTAGACCTCCTGATCGGTCATCAGACCGATCAGGCAGCCTCCTGATCGGTCACCAGACCGATCAGATCATGACCAGACCGATCAGGCTAGAGCCTGATCGATCATAGTGAGGAACCTGCGATGCTGGATTGTTCTCTGGAACAATTTGTACAGTGATCCTGATCGGTCTCCAGACCGATCAGGTTCAGATCAGCAAGGGAACTCAACCTCAACTGTTTGCTCCCAGATCGGTCACCCGACTGATCAGGAGCCAAGCAGTAGGTGAAGCACACACTCCCTGATCGGTCACCGGATCGATCAGGAGCAGTACAGTAGGTTCCCAACCTTACTGTTTGCTCCCTGATCGGTCACCAGACCGATCAGTCGTTTCTGGATCGGTCACCAGACCGATCCAAGAAGGAGCAGCGTGCCAGAATCCCTGACCGATCACCAGACCGATCCAGGGACGTAAACTTAGCCCTCCAAGCTAAGTTCTCTTCCACCTTAGCCCTCCAAGCCAAGGATTTTTCATCTAACTCTCCAAGTTGGGAATTTGCACCTAACCCTCCAAGTTAGGACTTTTCACCTAGCCCTCCAAGCTAGGACTTTTCACCCAACCCTTCCGAGTAAGAACTTCATCCAACCTAGCCCTCCAAGCTAGGCACCTGACCCTTCAAGCCAGGACTTTTTCACCTAATTCTCCTGGATGGGAATTTGCACCTAACCCTCCAAGTTAGGACATTTCACCTAGCCCTCCAAGCTAGGACTTTTCACCCAACCCTTCCGAATTAGGACTTTTCCAACACCTAGCCCTCCAAGCTAGGACTTTTCAACACCTAGCCCTCCAGACTAGGATTTTCCATACCATGGCTGATCCCCGATCAGGACTTAATCATAATCAACAATCATCCAACTAAACTTAAATCGATGTCAACACCAAAACAACAATCAGGGTCAGACTGCATCAACAATCTCCCCCTTTTTGTTGTTTGACAACCTGATCTAAGTTTAGGGATCTCAATCAATATTTTTCAACTTTAGAATCATAGGGGAATCCAGATCCTCCCCCTATAACATGATCATCCTAAACTTAACATGATCCACACTCTCCCCCTTTGTCGAACACCGAAAAGGGGCAAGAGGGACTGTTAAGATTAAAACAGACTCCCCCTTAACCCTAGGGGTATCCCCAATCAACAAAGATGTGATAATTTGTGGAATAACCATATGAATACATGTGAAAAGGATAGAGCAAGATATAGAAATCACATGCATCATAGGAACACGAAGTATCAAATCACAGAGCATGCCATAATATTCATAAGTATCAAGTAGACATGGCAGTGTAAGCATGAACATGACAATAGATCAAAGATGCAGATCATAGTCATAGAAACAACATGGCATCAACAATAGATATACTAAGAGTACAAAAGCATGTCAGGCAAACTCAGACAAGTCAAAGCAGAAAATATCCAGACAAGTAGCAAGATGCAAAGCACATGCATCAAGGCAAAATACGAGTGGCATAGGGCCACAATAGTCAAGTCATAGGACATACAGCCCAAAAGCCATACAACACAGGAAATCATTAGCCGTCAACGACATCGTCATCAGAATCATCAATATATATGATATCCCCGGGTGAAGGGCCACTGGGGGACGCACCATCAGGAAACATATGATGATACCACTCTTCATACCATCTGTCCTGGAACGAGCTCATCTCAGAGACATCAGATGCTAGGGCATCAAAACGGCGATCAAAAGACTGAAACTCGGAGCTGACTTCCTGTCCCAAAGCTCGGAGATGTGTAACTCATGCTCTATCTTTCGCTCTATCTCCGCAACCTGCCAGCGTAGATCAGGAGCCCACTCATCATAATCTGCAGTAATAGCTGGAGCCCTCTGATCATGAACTGCTCGCGGTAGCTCCCCCACGCGGTTGCGATCCTTCCACCTCAGCCCTTCGGTCCCGAGAACAATGCCGGACTGAGCAAGCATACGACGATCCAGGCGGCAGTCTCGTCGAACCATCGGCACAATACGGCCCTGTGAAACGTCGATGCCAACCGACTCTAGCCAAGCAGTGATGATATGGCCGAATGGCATGTAGACTGACTGGGATAACGGCATACTGTGGACGATGATAGAAAGATAGACCGAAGCCACTGGGTCAAAGTCTAACTGCTGATGCATCCCGTAAAACATCAAGCAGTGGAATGGGTGAATCTCATCAAGGTGTTTCGAAGTCGTTGGGAGGAGACAATTGGTGATGATTTTGAACAACACATAGTCAACCGGGGAAAGACGAAGAGCAGGGAAAGTGGGAAAGGCACGGGTGCGCTCACCAGAACCCTCCGGCCTGGGATGGCCTAGAAAGTACTCGTAGATGGAATCGGGAGTCACTCCATCGAAGAGAACTGGAAGGGGATTAGGAGGAAAAGGGTAGAGAAAGAAATCATTGTTTGATCTGTGACAGCCGAGAAAATTAGTAAAAATAGATCGATTGAAATCAAGATCAATACCGGCAACACGGGTCCGCCATCCCGTGCTCCATCCAGTGCCCCCTCCAGTGCCCCCTCCACACACCATGTTGTTATAGAATTCAGTGACCAAGTCAAGGTTGATTGGTCTCTCCAGATAAAGAATAGATTGGAGATTATAATGTGTGATAATGTGTCGGATGGTTGGGCAATGTTCATAGATGAAGGAATGGTCGATAGTTCGACATGGCATTAACTTGAAATTGTGCCACTGGAATTTGAAAGCAAGACTAATACTCTGAAACCGAGTATGTTGCTGTAACGACCCGCCTTCTGGTACTAAGCTTCAAGGCGGATCGCTACTAACTAACTAACTGACTAATTGACTAATTAATGATTTCTAAAAATACTAAACCAACTGGGAGAATTTTGAAAATTCTTATTTCGCTATTTACTGAACTAACAATTCATAAACATGTTGAAAGTACTAACTAGCCTAAAATAAAGCAAAACTTTAATCTTATAAGCTTGGTAGGAATCTCAACAACGATATGTAAAAGCATAAACATAAACGTGCCAAGTTTATATCAACTTCTTATTGAAACCATTCATTATTCATATCTAAGGGCATTCTTAGCTACTACCTGTCATTCTATATGGTGCATATATCTTAAAACAAGCATACCCTATGTATTTAGCATGTAAATCGACAGTATCAAGTTCTTATCTCTAAAGCTTAAGCATGGATCTAAATTACCATATTACAAGTAGTAACTTATATCATTCAGCATTCGCTAAGCAAGTATTAACACAGGTAATTAAACTACCTTAATATACTAGGCACCACAAATAACGAGTCTAAACAGGTTAATACATGGTTCTCATAATATATCGCGAAATCACTAAAGAAGCATAAACAAGAAAACTAAAGAAGCATACTAGGCACCACGAATACCAGTCTAATTAAGTTCATACATGGTTCACATCATATATTGCGGAATAACTAAAGAAGCATAATAAAGACTATTTCTATGCTTTGCAAGTTCCGAAGACTTTTATTCTAACTCCACCATCACACACACTTTGCATCAAGCCCGCCGCCTCCGCTACTAGTGCTTTCCTTTACCTGTATCTGCAGTATAAGGAAATGCAAACTAATAAGCATAAAGCTTAGTAAGTACCATCTAGCCTCACAAAACTATAAAATCTCGGATTATGCTTTTCAAAACATGCTATGCAAATACACGCTCATGTTCATAAACAATCATGTTATGCTCATGCTAAAATACATGTCATAAAATGTCATAGCAAATAACTGAGACATGGCACATACTAAACTAAAACTGAAGAGTAAGCTATAGCATGGCATATATATCTGAACTGGAACTGAAACTAACTAACATAAAACAAATTATTAAATTCACCACATGCTAATATGAATTTCTGAAAACTAAATACATATAGTAGGTGAAAGTAATAATCAACTGCTGTGGGCCCGGCAATGTACCAACTGTGCGCGCATCCCTAATAAACTCGAGGTAGCAAATCCCGAATCCATTAGGGTTCTACTAGGTTATCTAAACCTAGGGGCAACTAGGAGCCCATCCCATACTAGGTTATCTAGACCTAGAGGCAACTTGGAGCCTATCCCTGGACCGAAGTCCGGTACAATGCCAACTGAAAATAAAATAGTCTTTTATACTTTTCTTTCCTTTTCTGATTCTTGCTTTTACTAGGTTATCTAAACCTAGGGGCAACTAGGAGCCCATCCCGTTCGACCTTGGTCCCCATCATAAACTGGAGCAAGAATTTCTATTCTTTAATGCTTTCTATAGCATTAACTGAACTGAACATTTTAACAAACACCTAATGTGCGTGCTTGTTCAAAATTTACGATTTCTAATCGTAAAGCATAAATACAAGGAAATAAAGCATATGGAAAATCATCCGAAACTACTTATACTGCAGGTGAGGGATACTTACATCCTGCGCTAGGTTTTCCTTACGAATAAAATCTGAAATTCCCGAGGGAACGTCGAATTTCGACGTTCTTCTTGCTCCTTGGCGTTCTCCTCGCGTCTACGAGAGTTCTCGTAGAGAATAGGGCCTCTTGAGACCTTCCCTTGGCTTCTCCTTTGTCTCGGGCGAGAGAGAGGGCGAGAGGAAGAAAAAAATCGCGAGAGGGAGAGAGGGAGTTGGCGGTGAGAGGATGTGAGGGAAAGAATGAATAAAAAAACCCTAAGTTTCCCTTTTATACTTATGGAAAAATTCAACTAATTCTACCTTATCTATTGTTTCCGCTAATCTATTTTAACAAAAGCAAACCATCTCAGTTGGTTCGCCCTTTCTCCTCTCACAGCGTAGGTTTAGGGATCAAATCCCACTTACGCGTTTTTCTCTTTTTATCCCTTTTTGCCACTTTCGTTTACGGAAAAATTCTATAAAAATATCCATAAATTCGGAATAAATTCTAAGATATTTCTAAAATTAGTTTCGAGAATTTTCGGGCGTTACAATCCCCAATACCTTATAAAATGTTCGTCCTCGAACTTAAAACAATTCTGGGTATTTCTGCCTCATGCTGTCCTCTGGTTCCCATGTTGCCTCTTCTACTCTGTGATTTTGCCTTATGACTTTCACTAATGGTACCTCCTTGTTTCGCAATTTCTTAACTGCTCGGTCTATTATCTGAATAGGCCAACTATCATAACTGAGATCTTCACGAACTTGTACCGTCTGTGGCTCTATCACCTGGGTGGCATCTGGGATATGCTTCTTCAGCATGGAAACATGAGATACATTGTGGATAGCTGACATCTCCTGAGGTAGCTCCAACTCATAAGCTACTTTGCCAACTCTTCTAGTGATGGGGTATGGTCCTACATATCTGGGACTTAGCTTGCCCTTCTTCCCAAAATGCATTACTCCCTTCATGGGAGCCACTTTGAGGAACACTGAATCCCCAACTTCAAACTCCAATGGTCTGCGTCGTGTATCAGCATAGCTCTTCTGGCGGCTCTGAGCTGTTTCTATTCTCTGGCGGATCTGTTGTATGGCTACGGTGGTATCATCTATAAGATCTGTCTATAGGCCTAACTCTTGCCTCTCACCACCCTCGTACCAGCAGATAGGAGATCTACAGCTCCGCCCATATAAAGCCTCATAGGGTGTCATGCCGATAGTGGCCTGATAACTATTGTTGTAGGCGAATTCTGCTAAGCACAGGTATCTGCACCAACTGCCCTTGAAATCTAGAGCACAAGCTCGGAGCATATCTTCTAGTACTTGATTAACTCTCTCTGTCTGACCATCTGTCTGAGGATGGAAAGCTGTGCTAAACTTCAGTTTGGTGCCTAGTGCCGTCTGTACGCACTCCCAGAAGTGTGAAGTGAACCTACTGTCCCGATCTGAGATGATACTCCTAGGGACCCCATGTAGCCTGACGATCTCCTTGAGGTATAACTGAGCTAGGTGTTCCATAGAATAGGAGATCCTGATAGCTAGAAAGTGGGCAGACTTAGTCAATCTGTCAACTATTACCCAGATCGCATCATATCCATTCGTCGTTCTGGGTAGTCCCACTATAAAATCCATGGAAATATCTTCCCATTTCCATTCTGGAATTTGAATAGGCTGCAGAACTCCACCTGGTCTCTGATGTTCTGCCTTGACTCTTTAGCATGTCAGACAGGTACTGACATATCTGGCGATGTCTCTCTTCATCCCAGGCCACCAAAAACGTCCCCTGAGGTCTTGGTACATTTTGGTGGAACCAGGATGCATTGCATAAGGAGATCTATATGCGTCCTCTAGGATCTTCCTTCGGAGCTCTTCTTGGTTCGGAACACATAAGCGGTCACCGTAGTACAGTGTCCCATTATCCGATAGGCGAAATTCTCCATTTTCGGCTTCTGTCATCCCCTGCTTGATTTTCTGAAGGTCAGGATCTTGATCCTGTGCTGTCTGGATGTCTTCAATCAGGGTGGACACTAATATCAAAGTGGAGAGCTGCCCAACTAAAATTTCCAGTCCGAACTCTGATAACTCTTTCCGAAGGGGCTGTGACATCGTGGACAAAGCTAGTAGGGTGGCACTAGATTTTCTGCTAAGTGCATCTGCCACCTTATTAGCTTTACCTGGATGGTAGAGGATGTCAATGTCATAATCCTTGACTAGCTCAAGCCACCTGCGCTGTCTCATGTTCAGATCCTTCTGAGTAAAGAAATATTTTAGACTCTGATGATCTGTGGATCCCTTTAGCTGATCGAACAAATCATCGATCCTGGGTAGAGGGTACCGGTTCTTAATGGTGACTTGATTCAAAGCTCGGTAATCTATACACAGGCGCATGGACCCGTCTTTCTTCTTCACGAACAACACTGGAGCTCCCAATGGTGAATGACTAGGGCGGATGAAGCCCTTGTCGAGTAGCTCCTGTAGTTGCTCCCAAAGTTCTCTTAATTCTGCTGGAGTCATACGGTATGGTGCTTTTGAAATGGGGTTGGTACCTGGAATGAGATCTATCTCAAACTCTATCTCCCTGTCTGGTGCTAAGCCGGGTAACTCGTCAGGGAAGACTGATGGGTAGTCACATACCACTGGGACCTCTTCTAGCTTTTGGTCCTTGACTTGTTCGGCATGGACTACATGTGCTAGAAATCCAGCACATCCTGTACGCAGTAGTTTCCGTGCTTTCATGGCGGAGAGAAATTTCTTGGCCTTCTTCTTCGGTTCTCCGATGTATTCAAACTGCTCTCCTGCCTCTGGTCGGAATACGACTTTCCTTTTTCGACACTCTATAGAAGCGCCGTATTTGCTCAGGAAGTCCATCCCAAAAATGACATCATAGTCGGACATATTCAGTATTACCAGATCACAGTAAAGCTCTCTGTCTGAAACGCCGACGGGTATGGCACGGAGCCAGTGTGTGGATGCCATGATGTCTCTGGAGGGTAGGGTAGTCAGAAACTGACCACTAAGTACGTCCGGAGGTATTGCTAGTTTTTCGGCGAATGCCCTGGATACATATGAATGGGTTGCCCCAGTATCGAAAAGTACAGATGCATGTAGATTTAAAATACTAATCTGACATGTAACAACTGTAGAGGCGGTGGCTACATCCTCTCTGGTCAGTGAGAAAACCCGTGCATTTGTAGTAGCCGGTGGAGCCTCTAATCTACCTTGATTGATCTGAGGACCCTCTAGTGTCGTCTGCATCAGGTGAAGCTGAGCTGGCTTACCTCCATACTGAATAGGATGTGGGGGAGGTAAGTTGGCCTTGTTAGGGCATTGCTTGGCCATATGCCCTTCCTGACCATAGGTGTAGCACCCTCGTGTGCCCAGGCGGCAGACTCCTGAGTGTTGTCTCCCACAGTTGGAACAAGTGGGATACTTGGTTTGCTTATTGGCTGGCTCCCCTTTTGGATTGTTCCACTGCTTTCTTTTGCCTTGATTCCTTCCTTTCCAGTTAGAGTTAGAGCCCTGGGGTTTTTGAGTTCCGGTGCTACTGCCTTGGCCCTTATTCTCTGTCACGACTGCCTTCTGCTATCGCATGCTGTTCAGGTAATGCTCGGTGATCAGAGCACTGCTAACTAGTTCCTCTGAGGTTTGCGGCCTATGGACGCCGCTGGCCACATTCAGTGCTATCTCTAGCCTTAGCATCTTGAGCATTAGCCTGACTCGCTCTCGTTCAGTATTGACCAGCTTAGGGCACAGGCGAGCCAGTCTGTTGAATCTCTTCACGGCTTCCTCTACTGATAGGTTGCCCTGCCGAAATTCAGTGAACTCGTCGTAGTGGCGGTTTGTGACCCGCATGTGGAAGAATTCTTCAAAGAACTCTTCTTCAAAGCTAGCCCAGGTCATCTGATTAATCGGGCGTTTTATCTTGATACGCTCCCACCACATACGTGCGTCTCCGGCTAGGCAGAAGGAGGCGCACTTTACTTTCTCATGCTCTGGCCAGTCTAGGAGCTCCATGGTACTCTCTAGGGTCTTGAACCAAGCTTGGGCATCCCATGGTTCACTGGTGCCTGAGAAGGTCTCTAGCTTGATCTTCTGCCACTGGATCATATAAGCTTCCCTTTTTGCCCCTGTTGCTGGGGCTACTGGCATGTCTGGTGGGACCGGCGCCACAGGTGGAACCTCCATCACTATCGACGTCTCCCCTTGGGGCTCTGGGGTAACAGTGGGAGTAGCCTGCTGATTGGCGGTTAGAGCAGCAATTACTTGCTGCTGTTCCGCTACCTGTCTCTGCAGTTGTGCTACTACCTCTGTCAGGTCCGCTGGAGGCACTGAGTGGTCTGCCTCCTGATGAGGCTCAGTAACTGGTGCTCTTCTAACTGAGCGTCCTCTTGCCATTATCTAAAATAGAGGAGGATCATACAATTCATATTTTAATTCTAAGACATGTTATCAGATATAAACTAAGGTATTAAACATGCTTCCGTTAACTATAAACAAGAACTGGCTAGAAACCAGATAGCATGAATAACATAAAAATACTATAAATCTGAAAGTAAGAAAATATAGTAATGTGAGAGATACTCTTACTTAGAAGCTGCAGGTCTGATGCTGATGTGTGTGAGGAGGAAAGATGGAACTTGCTCTGATACCACTCTGTAACGACCCGCCTTCTGTTACTAAGCTTCAAGGCGGATCGCTACTAACTAACTGACTGACTAATTGACTAATTAATGATTTCTAAAAATACTAAACCAACTGGGAGAATTTTGAAAATTCTTATTTCGCTATTTACTGAACTAACAATTCATAAACATGTTGAAAGTACTAACTAGCCTAAAATAAAGCAAAACTTTAATCTTATAAGCTTGGTAGGAATCTCAACAACGATATGTAAAAGCATAAACATAAACGTGCCAAGTTTATATCAACTTCTTATTGAAACCATTCATTATTCATATCTAAGGGCATTCTTAGCTACTACCTGTCATTCTATATGGTGCATATATCTTAAAACAAGCATACCCTATGTATTTAGCATGTAAATCGACAGTATCAAGTTCTTATCTCTAAAGCTTAAGCATGGATCTAAATTACCATATTACAAGTAGTAACTTATATCATTCAACATTCGCTAAGCAAGTATTAACACAGGTAATTAAACTACCTTAATATACTAGGCACCACAAATAACGAGTCTAAACAGGTTAATACATGGTTCTCATAATATATCGCGAAATCACTAAAGAAGCATAAACAAGAAAACTAAAGAAGCATACTAGGCACCACGAATACCAGTCTAATTAAGTTCATACATGGTTCACATCATATATTGCGGAATAACTAAAGAAGCATAATAAAGACTATTTCTATGCTTTGCAAGTTCCGAAGACTTTTATTCCAACTCCACCATCACACACACTTTGCATCAAGCCCGCCGCCTCCGCTACTAGTGCTTTCCTTTACCTGTATCTGCAGTATAAGGAAATGCAAACTAATAAGCATAAAGCTTAGTAAGTACCATCTAGCCTCACAAAACTATAAAATCTCGGATTATGCTTTTCAAAACATGCTATGCAAATACACGCTCATGTTCATAAACAATCATGTTATGCTCATGCTAAAATACATGTCATAAAATGTCATAGCAAATAACTGAGACATGGCACATACTAAACTAAAACTGAAGAGTAAGCTATAGCATGGCATATATATCTGAACTGGAACTGAAACTAACTAACATAAAACAAATTATTAAATTCACCACATGCTAATATGAATTTCTGAAAACTAAATACATATAGTAGGTGAAAGTAATAATCAACTGCTGTGGGCCCGGCAATGTACCAACTGTACGCGCATCCCTAATAAACTCGAGGTAGCAAATCCCGAATCCATTAGGGTTCTACTAGGTTATCTAAACCTAGGGGCAACTAGGAGCCCATCCCATACTAGGTTATCTAGACCTAGAGGCAACTTGGAGCCTATCCCTGGACCAAAGTCCGGTACAATGCCAACTGAAAATAAAATAGTCTTTTATACTTTTCTTTCCTTTTCTGATTCTTACTTTTACTAGGTTATCTAAACCTAGGGGCAACTAGGAGCCCATCCCGTTCGACCTTGGTCCCCATCATAAACTGGAGCAAGAATTTCTATTCTTTAATGCTTTCTATAGCATTAACTGAACTGAACATTTTAACAAACACCTAATGTGCGTGCTTGTTCAAAATTTACGATTTCTAATCGTAAAGCATAAATACAAGGAAATAAAGCATATGGAAAATCATCCGAAACTACTTATACTGCAGGTGAGGGATACTTACATCCTGCGCTAGGTTTTCCTTACGAATAAAATCTGAAATTTCCGAGGGAACGTCGAATTTCGACGTTCTTCTTGCTCCTTGGCGTTCTCCTCGCGTCTACGAGAGTTCTCGTAGAGAATAGGGCCTCTTGAGACCTTCCCTTGGCTTCTCCTTTGTCTCGGGCGAGAGAGAGGGCGAGAGGAAGAAAAAAATCGCGAGAGGGAGAGAGGGAGTCGGCGGTGAGAGGATGTGAGGGAAAGAATGAATAAAAAAACCCTAAGTTTCTCTTTTATACTTATGGAAAAATTCAACTAATTCTACCTTATCTATTGTTTCCGCTAATCTATTTCAACAAAAGCAAACCATTTCAGTTGGTTCGCCCTTTCTCCTCTCGTAGCGTAGGTTTAGGGATCAAATCCCACTTATGCGTTTTTCTCTTTTTATCCCTTTTTGCCAATTTCGTTTACGGAAAAATTCTATAAAAATATCCATAAATTCGGAATAAATTCTAAGATATTTCTAAAATTAGTTTTGAGAATTTTCGGGCGTTACAATCCCCATCCCTAATAAACTCGAATTGGTTACCAGGATTAGTTATGTAGCGACCCGCCTTCTTACTGTCTTTAGACGGATCGTTACTTTTCTCTACTTCTCAACTTTTATACATGACTAAAGAAAATTGCGGAAATCTTGTTTTTTTTTCTTTTAAATTCTGCTAACAATTATATTCTAACTTAAGCAATCATGTATAATAATACCATGCCATACTTTCTTCTCAAATCCCATAGCTAATACCTGTTGAAAACAGCCTTACCCTTCTTAAACTGCCTGTACCAGTCGACTGGTGACGTGGCAGTCGACTGGTACGCCTGTAAGCAGTTTTACAGGTTGCGGCCCTTGCTTTCCAAGTCCACCATTCCTTCAATTTCGAGCCATATCAAACTACGACATCATTTCTACACTCTATGACAGTTTTCAAATGAGTTTAGTCAATCAAAACGAATCCCTAAACTTGAAATTAGGACTTTTGCGGAAGAAATTAAACTATTCAAGTTATATGAATTTTAACACTAAAGTTTGTACCAATCTTGACTTCTATACATTCATAGCACCAAATGCATGTTCTATGACCTTGCTAAAGCATTATGAAATGTGGTTGCAACCTTTCTAAACAAATTTAAGCAATGAAACTTAATTCAAAGAAGAAATTGATACTATCTTGGTACATGCATCTATTTTTCTAACATAGTATCAATACTTCCATCTACTCATATTTCTACTCATCCAATGCAATCATAAAAATATATAGACTAAAAGAAATGACATGGAATCTTTACTCTAAGGAATTGAGCATATAAACCTATCCATAACTTAAATATTCGCTAAACTCCATAAAGCAAGAACATGAAATTCAAATGAACTATAACATTATGAATTAATAACTAAATTGTCTTGCGCCAAAGATCTCTCCATAATCAGCCACCACACACACTCTACTCAGCACCGCCTCGTCGTCTTCCTTCAGAATTGCTTGCCTTTACCTTTATCTGCAATAAGAGGAAATGCATCTATAAGCGAAAAGCTTAGTAAGTACTATCTAGCTCACAAAATCTCGAATATGCAAACATGCTTCTAGAACAATATGAAAATCATATGAGATACTAATATGCTTGAAAGGAAACTAAGAACATGTATAGCTCAAAACATGCATACTCAAGCAATAATAAATCTCAATTTACTTTTCTTGGCTCAAATTGAAACTTTAGCTATTCTTTAACTTTTAGAAAACTTTCTTAAACTTTAGAAAACTTTGCTAAAGCATATACTTGAAAATAATAATCACTTGGATCCACTGAAGACGTAAGTACCATCTGATGCGCGTTCCCTAAAAGGTTGGGGTAGCGAGCCACCAATCCTAATAGAGCAGACCTTGGTCTACCAGGGCCAAGACCTTGGAATTGGACACCTGGATTTCTTTAACGACGCCCTTGGACGCCGGGTACTGGCCTTAGAAAATAAAATAGCTTTTCTTACTTTTCTTTCTTATCTGTAAATGCCTTGGCATTTTCTGGAGCACCTTGCGTGCTAAAATCCCTAAGTCTTGACTTTTGGGGATTTCTTAAGGCCTTGGCCTTTTCTTTTCTTATCTTTATCTTCTCTTTTCTTTTCTCATAGCTTTCTTAGACCCTAAACTCATATAGGGTACATGAATAAACTTATACATAAGCATACAACAATTAATGAACTAAGATAACATGCAAAAACTTAAACAAAAAGGAAATAGCTCTTTTTAAAACTTTTAAAGGAAATTCTCGCGGAAAAACCGCCTCTTACTGCAGGTGAGCAGTACTTACATTGATATCTTGGACTTACAACCAAGATTGACGTCTAGAGCTCGGGAGAAACTTGAGATCTCGGAGAATTCTTCACGTCTACGCGTTCCTCTCGTCGCGGGGATCCCAAATATAGGATTATCTCTTGGAGAAGAGTCTTGGCCGGCCCTCTTGGCCTTGATGTTGGTCGGCGTCGCCCAAGAGAGGAGAGGAGGGGTCGGCGTGAGGGTTTGGAGAGGAGAGAAATAAAATTCTCTCTTTAATATCTATTTATACTTAAGGGCGGATTAACTTAACTATACCTTAAATAAGTTCTCTCCGTCCCTTGTTGTGCTTGATACCCCTAGCCCAGCCGGTTGCGCGCTTGTGTGGTCTCGCGGTGGTCGCGGGTTCGATCCACCCGCTGCACTTAATTGGTTTTTCCTTTTTTGGCTTTCTTTCCTTTTTTTTTAAAATACCAAACGGACTCGGAAAATTCCATAAAAATACTCTAAAAATTCCTAAAAATATCTAGAATATTTCTAAACCATTTCTAAATAATTCTAAGGACTTTAAGAACTAAAAATGGAAATTTTGGGGCGTTACAATCCCCCATACCTTATAAAAAGTTCGTCCTCGAACTTAGAATAATTCTGGATATCTCTCTCTCATGCTGTCCTCACGTTCCCAAGTAGCCTCTTCATGCTTTTGATTCTGCCAAATGACCTTCACTAGTGGCACTTCTTTGTTTCTTAATCTTTTAACTGCTTTGTCCACTATCTGTGTCGGTCTGCTCTCATAACTAAGATCTTCTTGGATCTGTACTGACTGAGGCTGAATCACTTGGCTAGGGTCGTGAATACACTTCTTTAGCATAGAGACATGAAAGGTACTGTGGATAGCTGACATATCCTCTGGTAGGTCCAGCTCATATGCTACCTTACCAACCCTCTTTATAATCTTGTAGGGTCCTATGTAGCGAGGACTTAGCTTGCCCTTCTTGCCAAATCTCACCACTCCCTTCATGGGAGCGACCTTGAGAAATACTGAATCTCCAACTTGGAATTCAAGTGGCCTACGGCGTGTGTCAGCATAACTTTTCTGTCTACTCTGGGCAGTCTCAATCCTCTGGCGGATCGTCTGGATAGCCTGAGCGGTCTCATCTATAAGCTCAGTCTGGCTGCCTAGTCCTGACTCCATCTCTTTCTTCTCACCAGCTTCTTGCCAACATATGGGTGATCTACATTTCCTGCCATACAATGCCTCATAAGGTGCCATCCTGATGGTGGCCTGATAGCTATTGTTGTAGGCAAACTCAGCTAAGCACAGAAATTTGCACCAACTACCTTTAAAGTCCAATGCACAAGCCCTGAGCATGTCTTCTAAAATCTGATTTACTCTCTCTGTTTGTCCATCTGTCTGGGGATGGAAAGCTGTGCTGAACTGAAGTCTGGTGCCTAGGGCGTCCTGAACACACTTCCAAAAATGGGAGGTGAATCGCCCATCTCTGTCAGACACGATCGACTTCGGAACTCCGTGAAGCCTGATTACTTCTCTCACGTACAGCTGTGCTAATTGCTCTACCGAATGCGATAACTTGATGGCTAGGAAGTGGGCAGACTTGGTCAATCTGTCCACTATCACCCAAATTGCATCGTGTCCATGGGTGGTTCTTGGAAGACCTGTGATAAAGTCCATGGATATTTCTTCCCACTTCCACTCTGGAATGGGAAGAGGCTGTAGAACTCCTCCTGGTCTCTGGTGCTCTGCTTTGACTCTCTGGCAGGTCAAGCAGGTACTGATATATCTGGCCACGTCTCGCTTGAGTCCAGACCACCAGAACCTTTGCTTTAAATCTTGGTACATCTTGGTAGAACCAGGATGCATAGAGTACGGGGTACTGTGGGCTTCTTCTAAAATATTCTTCTTAGTTCCTCATCATTGGGGACGCAAAGGCGGTCTCCAAATAGAGATGCCACTATCTGATACTCGAAACTCTGAATTTTCTGCCTCTTGGATCCCCTGCTTGATCTTCTGGATCTCTGGGTCTTGACTTGCTTTCTTGTATATCTAAAGCAGGGTTGACTCTAGGGTCAATGCAGAAATTGCCCAATTATTACTTCGACTCCAAAATCTTTATTTCTTTCTGAAGTGGTAGAGACAGTGATGATAGGGACATCAGTGCTGCACAGGATTTTCTGCTCAGTGCATCTGCCACTTTATTAGCTTTACCTGGGTGGTAGAGGATTTCACAGTCATAATCTTTGACCAACTCTAGCCACCTGCGCTGCCTCATATTCAGGTCCTTCTGAGTGAAGAAGTACTTCAAACTCTGATGGTCGGTGAAGATCCTGCACTGCACTCCATACAGGTAGTGTCTCCAAAGCTTCAGTGCAAAAACCACAGCTGCTAGCTCAAGGTCGTGGGTAGGGTAATTCTTCTCATAGTCCTTGAGCTGTCTGGAGGCATATGCTATTACTTTACCATCTTGCATGAGGACAGCTCCAAGGCCCATCTTGGATGCATCACTGTAGATGTCAAAGGCCTTGTCACTCTCTGGAACAGTCAGGATGGGAGCACTGGTCAGTCTCTTCTTCAGCTCTAGAAAACTGTGCTCGCATTTATCTGACCATTCAAACTTCTGATTCTTTCTGGTCAAGGCTGTGAGTGGAGAGGCTATTCTGGAAAAGTTCTCCACAAATTTTCTGTAATATCCTGCCAGGCCTAAGAAGCTTCTGATCTCACTGGCATTCTTGGGTCTACACCAGTTGCTGACTGCTTCTATCTTGGCTGGATCAACTTGAATGCCTTCTTTGGATACAATGTGACCTAGGAAGGTCACCTGATCTAGCCAAAACTCACACTTTGAGAATTTTGCATAGAGCTTCTCCTGCTGAAGGATCTGCAGCACTATCCTCAAGTGTGTAGCATGGTCCTCTGGAGTCTGTGAGTATATGAGAATATCATCAATAAATACAATGACGAATTTATCGAGATACTCCCTGAAGATGTGGTTCATCAGCTCCATGAAGACTGCTGGAGCATTGGTTACTCCAAAGGCATTACTACAAATTCGTAGTGGCCGTATCTTGTCCTGAAGGCCGTCCTGGGATGTCACTTTCTTTAACCTTTAGCTGATGATACCCAGAACGCAGGTCTATCTTCGAGAACACTGTAGCCCCTTGAGTTGATCAAATAAATCATCTATTCTAGGAAGGGGGTACTTGTTCTTGATGGTCACCTTGTTCAGAGCTCTGTAGTCTATGCACAGACGCATAGATCCATCCTTCTTCTTGACGAAAGTACAGGAGCTCCCCAGGGTGAATGACTCGGGCGAATGAAGCCCTTGTCTAGTAGCTCCTGGAGTTGCTCTTGTAATTCCTTCAACTCTGCTGGAGACATACGATATGGGGCCTTCGAGACCGGACCGGTACCGGGCACTAGCTCGATCTCGAATTCCACTTCTCGTTGGGAGGTAGTCCAGGTAATTCTTCTGGGAACACTTCTGGATATTCGCAGACTACCCGTACATCCTTCTGCTTGAGTTCTTCCTCTGCTTCTGATCCACTATGTGTGCTAGAAAACCAGCACACCCTTGCTCTAGCATCTGGTGGGCTGCCAAGGCTGAGAGAAATTTCTGAGTCTTCCTCCTTGAGGCTCCTTGAAATTCGAATGGTGGTTCTCCTTCTGGGCTGAAAACCACCTTCCTTCTACGGCAGTCCACTGAAGCGCTGTACTTACTGAGGANAAGTGGTGTCTTACTTCAATATGTTTGTCCTAGAATGATGGACTGGATTCTTGGTTAAGTTAATTGTGCTAATGTTATCACATAACACTTGCACACCCTTGTAACTCAATCCATAGTCCTCTAAGGTATGAATCATCCACAACAATTGCGATACACTCTCTCCCATGGCGATATATTCTGCCTCGGTAGTGGAAAGAGCAACACAATGTTGCTTCCGACTTGACCAACTTACTAAGGACGAACCTAAGAATTGGCAGCCCCCACTAGTGCTTTTCCGGTCCAACTTACATCCAGCGTAGTCGGAATCCGTATAGCCCATCAAATCAAAAGATTCGGTACGGGGATACCAAAGACCTACACCAATTGTGCCCTTGAGATATCTCAAAATTCGCTTAACAGCAATTAAGTGAGATTCCTTGGCACAAACTTGATACCTAGCGCACATACCTACAGCAAATAGTATATCTGGTCGACTGGCTGTGAGGTATAGCAAACTACCTATCATGCTTCGATATTGAGTTAGATCAACGGGTTTACCACTCTCATCATTGTCTAATCTTGTGTTTGTAGCCATGGGAGTGGTTACCTCTTTCGAATCACTCATATTGAATTTTCGAAGCATTTCTTGTGTATACTTTGATTGGTGCACATGGATACCATCGCGAGTTTGCTTGATTTCAAGTCCAAGGAAGAAAGTCAACTCTCCCACTAGACTCATTTCAAACTCACTCTCCATGTGTCCAATGAACTCATTTAAATAGCCCTTATTGTTTGAGCCACAGATTATGTCATCGACATATACTTGGGCTACAAATATATTGTCATCATCTCTTCATAGAAATAGTGTAGGGTCTATTTGGCCTCTAACGAAGCCCTTCTCAACTAGGAATGTCGACAACCGCTCATACCAAGCCCGGGGTGCTTGTTTAAGGCCATAAAGTGCCTTTTTGAGCTTGAACACATGATTTGGAAATTCGGTACTCTCAAACCCCGGAGGTTGTTCAACATAGACCTCTTCTTTAATCAAACCATTTAGAAAGGCTGATTTGACGTCCATTTGATATAATTTGAAACCACGATGTGCTGCAAATGCTAGCATCAATCGGATGGACTCTAACCGTGCCACGGGAGCATAAATCTCATCATAATCAAGGCCTTCAACTTGACTGTAGCCCTTAGCTACCAAGCGTGTCTTGTTTCTAATGATTTCTCCCTTATGGTTCAATTTGTTCTTGAAGACCCATTTGGTTCCAATAATGGAGGTCTTCTTGGGTCTAGGGACTAAGTCCCAAACTTGACTCCTCTTGAATTGACCTAGTTCATCTTGCATTACAATGATCCAATCGGGATCATTTAACGCTTCATCAATTTTTCTAGGTTCAATTTCGGAAATTAGAGCAACTTCATTAGCCTCATTCCGGAAGAATGATCTAGTTCTAACCCCTTGATGGATGTCTCCAACAATTTGGTCTTGGGGATGACTAGAGGCTAATCTAGTTTGCATTGGAGTTGGTGGTGCTTCTTGAACAGGTTCACTAGACACAAGTTCAGCCTTAGGATCCGGCTGATCAGTGGGTTGTCTAGGTTCACCGTCGTCAGACTCATCACCATCAACAACACTTGGAGTTTCATTCAAACTTAGTCTCCTAAGTTCGAGTTGAACTCCTCCTACATTTTCTGATTGGTCACTTGATTTTGGAACTTCTTCAAAGACCACATCAGCAGACTCTTCAACTAATCTAGACTTCTTGTTGTAGACTCGGTAGGCTTTGCTAACGAGGGAGTACCCGACTAGTATCCCTTCATCAGCCTTTGCCGTGAACTTTCCAAGGTGATCCTTGGTGTTTAGGACGAACACCTTACAACCAAACACTCTAAGATGTTTAACCGTAGGTGGTTTTCCGAACCAAAGTTCATGGGGAGTCTTTCCTAAAAACCTATGAATCAGGACTCTGTTTTGCACATAGCAAGCTATATTTATAGCTTCGGCCCATAAGTAACTTGGGAGTGAGTACTCATTGAGCATGCTTCATGCAGCCTCTTGAAGTACACGGTTCTTCCTCTCTACAACACCATTTTGTTGTGGGGTTCTAGGAGTAGAGAACTCATGTCTATAACCCTTATCTTGACAAAATTCTAAAAACCTTTGATTTTGAAATTCACCTCCATGGTCACTTCTGATTGTCTTAATTGTTAAAGATTTTTCATTTTCAACTCTTCTACAAAAAGAAATGAAAATATCTAAGGTTTGGTCCTTATATTTCAAAAAGTAGGTCCATGTATATCTAGTGAAATCATCAATGATCACAAAACAATATCTACTTCCATTCAATGATATGATAGTACTACAATCGAACAAATCCATGTGAAGTAAATCTAATGCATTAGAAGTACTTACAGCGCTTTTACCTTTATGTCCAGATTTTGTTTGCTTACCCATTTGACATGCATCACAAAGTTTATCTTTCTCATACTTGATGCTTGGTAAGACACGAACCAATCCCTTGTTGGCCAACTTCCGGATGTTCTTCATGTTCACATGTGCTAGCCTCCGGTGCCAAAGGGTGGACTCTTCTTCTTTTGACATGAAACACTTAGCAGAAACATTAGTAGCACTTTTAAATGAGTCTTAATTGTTAATGATTTCTCATTTTCAACTCTTCTACAAAAAGAAATGAAAATATCTAAGGTTTGGTCCTTATATTTCAAAAAGTAGGTCCATGTATATCTAGTGAAATCATCAATAATCACAAAGTAATATCTACTTCCATTCAATGATATAATGGTACTACAATCAAATAGATCCATGTGAAGTAAATCTAATGCATTGGAAGTACTTACAGTGCTTTTACCTTTATGTGCAGATTTTGTTTGCTTACCCATTTGACATGCATCACATAATTGTCTTTTTCATACTTGATGCTTGGTAAGCCTCGGACTAGTCCCTTGGTGGCCAACTTCCGGATGTTCTTCATGTTCACATGTGCTAACTGTTGGATCGATAGAACCGATGGAGGGGGAGTTGAATATCGGTATTCGTTTTTCGAAAAATTAAGAGCAAGTGCACAGCGGAAAAAAACAATAACACAGAGACGCAGTCGTTTTTACTTGGTTCGGAGCCTGGGTCGACTCCTACTCCAAGGCCCACGGTCGTTGACCGTTTACTTTGGGCAATTCTATATTAGGCGCAAAATAGTTTACAAGGGATTACAGAATTAAGTACAGTAAACTTTTAAATAGCTCTTTTACCGACGTCCGGGGTAGATCGACTTTTTCGGAGCAGCGGGACGTCGTCGGCTCGAGTTGGAAGGATTCCGAGGCGAAGCGCGAGAGCAGAAGAGCTTTGAGACGTAGAGAGAGTTGATGTTCTGAAGCCTTAGTCGAGGGCCCTTTATATAGGGCCTGGGGGCGCCCGGGATGTCGGGGGCGCCCCCCCCCCCCCCACGTGTCCTTTGATCCGCCAAAGTCTCGGTCAGCGTCTGATCCCTTTATCTTCGGGATCCGCTTTGACCGGGGCGCCCGGAGCGCTCGGGGCGCCCGGATTGACCGGGTCAAACTTCTATCTTCGCTTCGCTGGCTTCTGGATCGAGGCTTGCGCATGGGGGCGCCCGGGATGCTGGGGGCGCCCGGGAGCAGCGGGGGCGCCCGGGAGCACGGGGGCGCCCGGGAGTTGAACTGCGAAGCCTGCTCTTTAGGTTTTGTGTTTTGTGTTCACCTTGGGGGCGCCTGGGACACTCCGGGCGCCCTGGTCAGCTGTTGCCTCATTCCTTTGAGGCTCTCTGAGCTGCAGACACTCGTTCCTTCGGTCCTGCATCCAGGGTTAATCCAAAACACAATGAAACATTAAAATATTACTTTATACAGCCTTAGCTGTCTTGGTTCTGACTTTGGGCCTCCAAAATGGAACCCTAGGTCGAACCGACGCCTACTGTTCCCTCGACGGGGAACGCGTCCTCACCTACTCCTCTCAGGAGAATGTACCTGATGCCAACCGCTCCTCTGGTTGGACTTTTGCCTAGCAGTCCTTCGCCAGGTCTTGGATCCCAAGCTGTCCTTCGCCCGGTGCCTAGCTGTCCTTCGCTAGGGCTTTGTTTCCTGGCAGCCCTTCGCCAGTGCCTAGCAGTCCTTCGCTAGGGCTTTGTTTCCTGGCAGCCCTTTGCCAGGTGCCTAGCAGCCCTTCGCTAGGACTTGGTTTCCTGGCAGCCCTTCGCCAGGTGCCTAGCAGCCCTTCGCTAGGACTTGGTTTCCTGGCAGCCCTTTGCCAGGTGCCTAGCAGCCCTTCGCTAGGTCTTAGTTTCCTGGCAGCCCTTCGCCAAGTGCCTACCAGCCCTTCGCTAGGACTTTTCCTGCACACTTAGTGAACATTGTTAGATCACAAATAAACTTAACTTTGAATCCTTTGCCAATATCAAAACAAGGTTCAATATGGTGCTTCCTGCACCAACACTAACCTCCGGTGCCAAAGGGTGGACTCTTCTTCTTTTGACATGAGACACTTAGCAAAAGCATTAGTAGCACTTTTAAATGAAACTTGATAAATATTGTCTACTCTTGCTCCTACTAGTACCGTGTCCAAGGTGTCATTTTGTCTAACTAGACATTGACTTGGTTGGAAGTCAATTGTGTAACCCGTGTCACACAATTGACTGACACTTAGGAGATTAAATTTCATCCCCTTGACTAGAAGGACATTTAAAATTCTAAGACATTCGGATATTTGAATGTCTCCTATCCCTATGACTTTAAAACTACCATTGTTACCAAATGATACATTACCTCTACTTTTCTTGTGAAGTGTGGTAAACAATGATCTATCCCCGGTCATGTGTTTGGAGCATCCACTATCAACGAACCAAGTTGATAGGTGCTCCCCCTCAATCATAACCTACACAATTCGAAAAATAGAAGTCTTAGGTACCCAAACCTTGGGACCTAAAGCATCAACTAAACATGACTTAGGCACCCATGCCTTGACCACTTTCTTTTGAGTTTTGGGTGTCCTAGATTGTCTCATATCAGTCCTAGACATGAGAGACACAAATGAGGGTTCTTTAGGGCGATAACCAATACCGACCCTATTGTAGACTGCCCTTTGGGTATTTAGGATCATATCTAAGGTCTTAGAGCTATTTGAGAATTTCCCAAGAATATTCTTGAGCTTCTCAACTTCACTCTTCAACGATTGGTTTTCCTCTACTAACAAGTTATCATGCAAATCACTGATTTCCTCAACCTCAGAGGACTTCAAACTTACAATCTCATGTTTCAACGATTTAATTTCATCTTCTAGTAATTCAACATGCAAATCATCAATGCTATCATCTCTAGATGCCTTCAATTGATCAATTTCTAATTGCAATGCTTTAACTTTGTTTTTGGATTTCTTAAGCATACTAGTTAAACATGCAATTGCTCTATAACACTTTTCAAGCTCGGGAGAAGTTACCTCTTCATCATCCGAAAATGATGAAGCCGTGTTTGCGAAGCTTGAAGATTCATCACTGCTCTCCTCTCCAAGAGCCATGAGTGCCACTTGCCTTGTGCTCTTCTCCTCCTTTTCATCATCAGATGAGCTAGAGGATGACTCATCCCAAGAAGCTTTCAAAGCTTTCTTCTTCTTCTTGGATTTTTCTTCTTTTCTTTTGGATTTCTCCTCCTTCTTCTTAAGCTTCGGACATTCATTCTTGAAATGCCCTTTCCTACCACACTCAAAACAAGATGCATTATTCTTATCAAGTTTGGATTCACTAGTGTTACCTCTACTTTTGAAACGTCGATCCCTTCGCATCATCCTCCTCACAAAGTTTGCCATCTCAGATGAAGAGGAGTCACTGCCATCTTCCTCAGAATTAGACTCGGATTCGGAAGAGGATGAAGATGATGAGACCTCCTTCTCCTTCTTCTTCTTGTTGGTCCGGTCCCCTGCAACTAAGGCAATCCCCTTCTCCTTGGGGCCTTTGTTAGCCATTTCATGCAACTCCATCTCACAAAATAAATCATCTAATTTTACAATAGATAAATCCTTGGATACTTTGTAGGCATCCACCATAGATGACCACAAAGCATTCCTTGGAAATGCTTTCAAAACATACCTCACAAGGTCGCGGTTCACGACCTTTTCATCAATTGAATGAAGCCCATTGAGGACTTCCTTGAAACGACTATCAAGCTCACTTACCGACTCATTCTCCTTCATGGAGAGATTTTGAAGTTGGTTGAGGAACAAATCCCTCTTTGTGATTCTAGAGTCCCGGGTGCCTTCGTGAAGCTCAATGAGTTTGTTCCACAGGTCCTTGGCACTTGTGAAAGGACCAACTTTGATGAGTTGATCTTTGTTCATGCCACATTGTAGAGTGACAACCGCCTTCGCGTCGGCTTCACTCTTTCTCGTTTGTTCGGCAGTCCACCGTAAAGACTCGAGTTCTTTGCCTTCGTCATCCTTATGAGGAATGAATCCCTCCTTCACCGCGAACCAAGTATGGATATCCATCTTCAAATAGTATTCCATCTTTGATCTCCAATACTGAAAGTCGGCGCCATCAAAGAATGGAGGTCGGGTGGTGGAGAAACCTTCTCTCAAAGCCATCTTGTTGATAACTCTTGGATGTTAAGCCGTAAACAGAGCCCCAAGCTCTGATACCACTTGTTGGAAACGAGATGGCTAGAGAGGGGGGGTGAATATAGCCAATCACTTTTCACTTGCGATTAACAAGTTTCCTGCACTTAACTTATCAGTAGCACAGCAGCGGAAGAAACAAAAGAAACTAAAAGTGCAGTAAGCTAAAGCAGAGACAAGATCAATACAAAGACAACTGCCAAGAACGCTAACAAGAGGGTTTACAAGGTTCGGGGATAACTTGCCCCTACTCCTTGGCGTGCCCTTAAGGTGGGCAATCCCTTGATCGTCGGCAGATCAAGCCCCGGTTTCACCGGATATAATGCAACCTCCTTCTCGGTGGAGAAACCTCTCCACAGCGTTTCAGACATAATAGAGTTTAAGCACAAAGAAACTACGAAAAAGATCTTACTCAACCACTTAGCAAGGACAAGAACACAGCTAGCTTCCCTGAGCTCCACCCAGTGGCGATCTCACGCAAGAACCCTTCTCTGTATCTTCCCACTGTCGGACTCCAAGCTACTTGTTCTCTCCTTCAAGCGCTCAAGTAAAGACTGGTTGCTTCTCGATTGCTTGCTCAAAGTGATGACAGCTTCAAGAACGCAGCAAGCAAGCAGATTGTGGAGAACACTAGGCGCGGCAAGAACACAAGTTTCAGAACCCTACTTCTAGGAAGCTCACTTCCGCGCTTTTGATCCTCCACCCAGCACCAGGTGACAACATCCTCCATAGCCTCCAGCTATCTTGCTGCCAACACCAGCTACCACTGAGCCCTCTTTGGTCTTCCTGAGATCCCCTCAGCCAAGCCCCAGTCTCGGCTCCAGTCTGCAGCTCGGTCGTTGCAACCTGAAATGGAGAATCGGACAAACCTGCTCCAAGGAAAGCCTCCGTTGACCTCTCCTTGAGTGTTTGAATCCTCCCCTGTCACCTGCAGCTTAATCAGACTGTTAGAGCAGCAAATCATCCAGTAAATCAGATATCAGAAGCAAACATCAGCGAATCGGATGTGATCAGACGCTCTGACCACGTCTGACAGTACAATTTGAATTAAAGTGATCGGTCACTGGACCGATCCAGGATTTGTGGATCGGTCACCAGACCGATCTACTGTAGTGCTGGGATTCCCAGCTCTTATGGCAACACAGGACTTACCTATGTTCTTGTTGAGGACATTTTTGTCTGACGGAGGGTCATTTGTCCAAGGGATGATGACTTTGTAGATATAGATGAATAGCTGTAAGTTCCTCGCGAGTATATTGTTTAAGTTCTTTTACCTGTAAAATATATCATGAATTTCAATGACATTTTTGACCAAATGATGAACATATATATGAATAAAGGTAGGTAGCTCACCGCTGAGTCAAAATCATTCTTATATTGACGGCCACTAGCAAGAGAATTTAAATGATTGAAAGTCATTGCTTCTGTATCCACCGCCAACAAGTGAAAGTGTGTATTATCACTGCATAAAGGTATTAAAATATATCTAAACCCTTGTTCTATCATATCAGTCTTCATCACTTGTTGCAGGGAAAATTTTCTTGACGATCTTATTGAAGCCTAAAAATTTGCATAATCAAAATTATTAATAACCACATCATAATATTAAGTATTCTACAATCTATTAATTGATATATACTAATTTACATCACTTACTGTGAAGAAGGTTGAACAATATATTGACTTATTGTATGGCCTATCACATGTGGATGCTCCCCTAAATATAATTTTACAGAAGGCATCAATGACCTCGCCTTTTGTAAAATCCTCTCCATTGAGGATTTGTAAGAATGAATGCAAATTCAAAGCAAATGGTGCATCCTCCCAGATAAATTCATTAGCCAACCTGCCAAGTTAATTGATAAGATTATATATTAAAGCCCCAAATATATTAACTAAACTATGTTTCATAACTTACTTTAAGTTCTCCAATTTATTTATCAGGTAGACCACTTCTTTATCTTGATTTTTCTTCTTCGACTTCATAAAATGCTTCTTCGCAAACTATATCGATAAAATTTAGACCAAACTAATTAATGACCAAATTCAATAAATTTGACGTAATTTATATGAAAATAACTCACATACATCAATGCCTTGTTGCCTCATTTTGTATAGTTTGGAGGTCCTTCTTTTTTCCTCCTCTATATCTTCTTCAGACATGACTTCCATTACAGTAATGATTTCTCTTGCTTCATCCATATCCTCCTCACTATGTTTCCTTTTTCCCTTGTCCATGACATTTGATATTTGTTTCTTTCTCCGCTTCCCCTAATGTAATAGCTGGTGTCATACTGGACTCTCAATTGGAGTATCCCTGTAATCATACTGAGTTCGGTCACGTCCTCTCCTTGCTCTACAAGATACTGGATTAGAAAGAGGACCGACTACAGGGTAGCTTTCTTGACCCTCCATCTCCTTTTTTTCAATAATTGAAATTAATTCCTTAACATTTTCATTCAAACATATATTCTCCTCTGTTAACTCCTTGATTAGGGTGTCTTTAAGAATGCATTCACCACATGACCTTACATCTTCTGTGTGATGTCCTTGTGATGTCTCCATTGCCCGTGGAATGTCATCACCCATCTCAAGGTTCTCAAACAATGTGTTTTCATATAGGTTAGGAATTATTTCAACGATCACCTGTCAATTACCAAGTACACATATTTTACTGTCTCTATATCAAACTAACATATATCACAGTTTAGAATAATTACCTCTTCGAACCTGATTTGGTTGACAAGGTCCCTCACCCTACTAATATGCGAAGGAATATTCCTCCACTTATTTATTCGGGGTCCTTCAACATTGTATGGTTTTTGAATGGGTACATGCTCCAAAAACCATGGCTACACAAAGTTTTCCAGACAATTACATTAATGGCAGTAAAATATTATAAAATTTATCAAGAAAATTCTATTCACTGCCAAAAGCCCAGCAAATCACTTTAGGTAAGGGAGGTTGGTGGTGCTCTGGTTTCCCTGAGTTGATGAAAATAAGTCCCCAATCTTAGGTAATTGTGGAGACAAAAATTTATGGATAGCTTCCACCCAGTTGAATCTACCAAGATTGTCATAATCATCTACTATATCTACAAGACCTAGAAGGACCTTATATATACTAGACGAAAATAAAATACAAACAAATATATATAAAATATATAATTTACAAACTAATAACACATCATCCTCTGATTCAACACTTTTAGAATAATGTTTAAGTAAGTCCTCAATTCTTGTTCTGGTAGGTTGTTTTTCTTTTGAGAAGTAAGTACGATAGAGGTCACCCGATGCTTTAGTTGAATTAATAGGGACCGAAACTTCACGGTCCACTATACCCAGTAACAAAGCAACATCTCGTCTGGTGAACGCAACCGGTACACCTGAAACAATTAAAATATTTAGTTATCATCAAGAATATAGGCTTCAAATTATTTCACTTTGGGCCTGAAATGAATTCTTGTCAGGCTCATGTTGGGCCTGAAAGGAATTTATTTCAGGCCCAATAATGGCCTGAAATGAATTCCTTTCAGGCCGATCGAGGGCCTGAAGTGATTTTATTTCAGGCCCTCGGTCGGTCTGAAATGATTTTATTTCAGGCCGACCGAGGGCCTAATGTAAAATCACTTCAGGCCCCCGGTAGGCCTAAAATAAAATCATTTCAGGCCTACCGAGTGCCTGAACTAAAATTACTTCAGGCCCTCGGTAGACCTGAAATGATTTTATTTCAGGCCTACCGAGGGTCTTAAGTGAATTTCACCTGAAATTCACTCATTTAAATTGATCAAATCTAAATCATTTAAGGTCATCTATATCCAAGTTTTATCTTACTATAGATATTGTTTACAATTCATAATTAAAACTATAGTTTTATCTTACTATAGATATTGTTTACAATTCATAATTAAAACTATTACCTGAGAATTTAAAAACTTGCGAGGTTGAATCCCAACTTTCAAATATATTAACCAAAATTCTCCGGATATGCTGCAATTCTTGTATGTCCAAGAAAAAACTGAAGGGCGACTCTTTGATATTCGCAATGTGTCGATCATTTAAAATTTCAAATTCTTCAAAAAAAATGTTTAATGTGGCCTAAAACACTGCACCAATGTAATTTTTTTCTAAAGTCATCTGAACCCTACAGTTTTAATACATTATAAATTTATTCAGCAAAAATAAGTATAAACATTTTCACAAACTATGTTGTTCTTACCTAAGCCTATCGCTAATATACCTTGGTGATTAATGTCAATGAAGAAGACGATGAACCACTCACAAACCTTTTTCCTGCCATTATCATAAAATTCATCCCTGTAGAAATCTTAACTCCTACTTTGATAGTGCCGAGCAGTCTCGACATCAACGTTAACACTTAAAGCCGCCTCAAGATCACACACTAACACTTTCGATACTTGCCTAGGTTTTGGTTGGCCGGAGAGATTCGAGGGATGAGCTCGCGACTAAAGCATAACTAAGGCACGCACAATGCCCTCCTCCTTCAACAATACCATTTACGTTGTTGCGGTGAGAGAGAATGACCAAAAATTCTACTACCTGGCCATCCGAACCATATATTATTACTTTACTGCAAAAGTAGTTCGGATGTCTCAAAAAAGGTATTTTGTGATTGGAGGGGTATAATAGGAAGTTCACTTAAAGGCCTGTGTCCTTTGGTAAAATAGAAAGTATAGTACATAAATTTTCAATTTTTAGGTACGCTTTTTGATAAATTGTCGAAAAAAATCATGCGTCGGTCTGTCTTCGAACTGTGGAAATAGGATTTAACCATCTGTGTCTTTCATTTGTTTGGATATAATTAAAAAACAAAGGACTTTTAAGAAAGTTGGGTCCTGAGACAATTATCTATCTCATCTTATAGACGGTACGGTTCGCCAGAATTTGAAAAAAAAAGTGTTAATCATTTTTTTTTATAGACGGTACGGCTCTGGATAGAATTGGACAAAAACCAAACGTAACTTAACCTTTCTTTGGTCTCTGCGTACGAGTAAGAAAAATTATTAGATCGAGTAGAACTCAATTCCTAGTACAGCGGACTCATCTTGTGCCAGCGCTGGACTTGGGGATGTGTCATCTCGTGTGTGATCTCTGCGATGAATTTTAATGGATTATAATTTTTGACATGGATGTCATAAAGAGACACTCTTTAGTTTGAATATCAAGCTAGTTCAAAGACAGATTTATTATCGTATGGAACTAATAACTAACTAAATTTTTATCTAAAAAATATTGTTTAAGATCTTTTTGACCACTGTGAATATTTTTTTTATAATTTTTATTAATTTTTAATTTTTTTATATTTAAGATATTTTAGATATTTATGAATTAATATATATATTTAAATATTTATTTAATTATTTATCTGTATCTTTTATTATTGAATAAAAAATATTATTTTTTAATTTACAGGGAGACGATTTCTTTTTAATTTTTAATTTAGTTTTTTTTAAATAATTTTTCTCTTCCATCTTTAAGATGATTATTATTCAGTCCCACATAACTCCCACTGACGATTCTTTGTCCTTATCTTTTTTTGCTTGGTATGATTTTGGTAGGGAAACATGCCTCGTTCTTTTGTCCACTACGTTTGGTATTGAGATCACTGAAAACCATGGCTGCTAGCTAGCTATACCAACCGGTTGTCGCATCTAGCTCTCCCAATTAATTCGTAATGTCGATCGTCGTCAGCAGCGAGCGAGGCCATGGAACGAAGTTTGTGATCGATTAATTAGCATCAATCTGGGGCGAGAAGCTGGTCGACCAAATCTAGACGATGGATGTCAATCAATATGAACAGCTAGACACTGTCGAGACGTACGTTGTCACATCAAAAATCCAAACAGTGACGGCCCGTCAAGTCATGACCAGTTGTCTTAGATCCATCAAGACTGAGTTGTCAATGTTCAACACCCACCGGTCCGTGCAACAAATAGACAATAAATATATATATATATATATATATATATATGTTAAAATACGAACTGATTTTTCCGGAACTGTGCTGACTGCTCGTGGCCATCCGCGTCATTTTTTTTTGGAAAGTTACATGCAAATTAAACTTGCTCTCGTGGCTTTCGACGGGAAGCGGCCATGGAACGGAATGCATCAGAGCAAGCGGCGCGAACAGAGGAGTCCGGGTCGCGCAGACGGCGGAGGGCGGCGGCGAGCATGCACGGGAGAGCAAGTTTAATTTGCATGTGCAGACGGCGGCGAGCATGCGCAAACGACGGCGGCGAGCATGCGCAGACGGCGGCGAGCATGCGACGATGGCAGAGAAGAGCATCGGCGATGGCAGAGAGCAGAGCAAGTTTAATTTGCATGTGCAGACGGCAGCGAGCATGCGCAGACGGCGGCGACGAGCATGCGCAGACGGCGGCGAGCATGCGACGATGGCAGAGAAGAGCATCGGCGATGGCTGAGAGCAGAGCAAGTTTAATTTGCATGTGCAGACGGCGGCGAGCATGCGCAGATGGCGGCAAGCATGCGACGATGGCAGAGAAGAGCATCGGCGATGGCAGAGAGCAGAGCATGCGCAGACGACAGCGGCCCTCCGCCGTCTGCGCGACTCGGACTCCTCTGTTCGCGCCGCTTGCTTCGATGCATTCCGTTCCATGGCCGCTTCCCGTCGAAAGCCACGAGATCAAGTTTAATTTGCATGTAACTTTCCAAAAAAAAAAAATGACTCGGATGGCCACGAGGGCAGTCCGCACAGTTCCGGAAAAATCAGTCCGTATTTTAACAAATCTGTATATATATATATATATATATATATATATATATATATATATATATATATATATATATATATATATATATTATATATATATATATATATATATATATATATATATATATATATATATATATGCTCCGCTGCGAACTTCTCTAAACGCGACGCTGCGACCTACGGATGTGACTTATCGCGTTCGCCTCTCCTCCGTTGTTTTTGTTTTTTTTTAACGTGTAACCCTCGTGGCAAAACAAAACACATGCATCGACTCGTGCCCTAAACTCCCTTCTCGCCGAACTCCCCTTCGCAGACGAACTCCCCTAAACTCCCCTTCTTGCTGCCAGATCTCCTCTTGCCTCCTGGCTCCTCGCATTCCTCTCTAGACCTCCTTCTCCAATCCCTACTTCTCGCTGCCAGATCTCCTCTTCTCTCTTCGCAGAAACTTTCCCCTCGTCTGCAGCTCTCTCGGAAACCCTAGGCGTCGCAGCAGCCCCCTTGCTTTCCTCTCCTCGCGACGAGGCCGCAGCAGCTCTCCTCTCCTCGCGACGAGGCCGCATCAGCTTTCCTCTCCTCGCGACGAGGCCACAACAGCTTTCCTCCCCTCGCGACGAGGTCACAGCAGCCCCCTGCTTTCCTCTCCCTCGGTCGACGGTCTCTAGCCAACAAGGACACCTTGCTACATCCCTTCTAGGTCCGACGAGGACACCTTGCTACATCGCTGCCGAGAGTACACCTTGCTCCATTCGACGATCGCGGCCGACGAGGACACCTTGCTAGATCTTTCCTAGTAAAATTCTGATTTTTACTAGCAAATTTTACACTGTTATTTACCAGTAAATTTTAACAGCAAATTTGAATTTTATCAGCAAATTCTGGTAAAAATCAGAATTTTACTAGTAAAATTCTGATTTTGGCAGCGATCTCCGAGCAAATTTTTTTGCTCTTTATGTTGGTTCTGTTGGTATTTTTGCTAGAAAATTCAAAATTTTTTTGCTCCATACCTGTGTCGCTGGCGAGAGGGCACCCTACTACAGTGTATCTTTTCTACATTTAATTTTAAATCTATATATATAGAGAGAGAGAGGGGCACACACGTATATTTTAACTTCCTAGCTATTGAATGATCCTCATCGATTCAATTCCATATAAATATTTCATCGATCTATAAAATAAATTAAAAAATATTGATAAAAATTTATCTAAACGATTAATATTTTTAAAATTATTATTCTATTAAAAAAAATTATAATACACTGTAACTAAAATTCGATCCTTAACTTCAGTGTTGCATCATTACCGGGACGAACGGGCAATAACCATTGGAGTCTAATGGGTTTGATAATTGAATAAAAATTAAAAAAAAAGATGAATAATTAAATGAATATTCTTTTTTATAAAATTCATTAAATAGACTCGTCCTCATATATATTTAAAATGGAGTAATAGTTATGAAGAATTACTGTGTTAAAATATAGGAAAATTGTCTTAAACTTCTTGTATACAAACTCAACTCCCTTTTCAGTCTCTGCATAACAACAAAAATTATTTCTACTCCCTATATACAAAGTTTTATTTACTTCAACTACAGATTTACCAAATTACCCTCGGTTCTTTTTAGGTACAAACAGTCGAAAATAAGATATAATTTCTCCTAAATTCAACATCATTTAACTAGAATCTAATATATTTTCTATCAAATTAAGTATGACCCAATTGATTCATTCTAAGTAAATTAATTGGTATGAACTCCTAATCAATTGATCAAATAGAAAAAGAGTTATACTCAATTCGATAGAAAATACATTAAATTGTAATTTAAATGTGTTGAATTTAAGAAAAATTATACTTACTTTTGGACTGTTTTTACCTATAAAAAATAAGGTTGATGTTCTCTCATGACAAATACAACTAATCGATTATCGATCAATTTCTCATCAATCGGAGCTCTTCAATTGATTGGAGTAGCTCTAATAAATTATAAACAGCTCCGATCGATTCTCGATAAACTAGGTTTGAAAAAGAATCATACTCAATTTAATAGAAAATATACTAGATTCTAATTAAATGATACTAAATTTAGAAGGAATGATACCTCATTTTGGACATTTTGTATTTAAAAGCAATGAGGATAATTAAGTAAATTTGTAACGACCCGGAAAATTCTCTTAATATTTTCTTAAAATATTGAGCATGTTTAGATAATTTTCCAAGGGACCAAGGAATATCAATGCAAAATTGGGCCTAGAAAATCCATGTTTTCCCCATTTAAATTGGGAAAAAGGGCACTAATGGGCCTTAGGTGGGCTTACTAGTACCATAATTATCGGTGGATTTTAGGTAAAAATTAGTATAAATATAAATAGGATTTAATTAGACATATTAGCATGATTATGGGTAAGTAATAGTTTAATTTTCCTATTTAATTTGAGAAATTAGGTACTAATGGGCTTTAAATGGGCTCCAAAAGTGGGTATTAATTGGGTAAAATTTATATAAATATAAAAGAATTTTATTTAGGAATATTGGCATAATTATGGGTGATTTTTGGAGAATTTTCGAAATAAAAAGGGAATTTTCGAAAATAAGAAAAAGGATCAAATAAAATAAAAATAAAGGTGCATGGGCCAAGGATTGAACCTTGGACCTCTTGTACAACAATGAACGCTTTAACCAACTCACCTAGCAAGGAATTCTTGTGAGAAAAGGAAGTGAATGGTGGTTAAATGGTAGAAGAAGATGAAGGGCCATGGAAAACTCTTCATTCACCACTTTAATGGTTGATTAATAAGGGGGTTTGGGAGTTTCATTCTTCATGCCATCAATTGCATTTGCTCCTCTCTTCCTTCTCCATTCTTGCCGAGCACACAAGGAGGAATTCTCCCTTGAGAAAACTCCACAAAAGGTCTCATCCTCCTAGATCTAAGGGCTTCTCAAAGTTTCCAAGGGCTAGGTGTGGTCAAGTCTTCTTCCTTCTTTCCATCCAAGGTCTAAAAATTTAGAAACCCAAGGTAAGACTCCCTCACCTGTGGTATAATGGTTTCATATGATTTTTATGATTTTTAGCATGATATATTGATGGATTTTGGGGTTGGAAGTGGAAAAGAAAGAAAAACCAAGAAAGGTTGGTTGATAGGTTTCGGCCACCAAGATTTAAAGGTCCATAAATATGCTAAAAATCTGTTTAATATTATGTAATGTTCCCTTATGATGTGTAGAGGTTATTTATAATTTTTGGAAATTTTTAGAGTACTCTAGGACACCCTAGAGTTTCGGCCAACATGGAAGAAGCAAAACCCAGAACCTTAGGTTCAAGGGTTTCGGCCACCATGATTTAAAGATCTATAAATATGCTAAAAATCTGTATAATGTTATGTAATGTTCCCTTATGATGTGTAGAGGTTATGTATAATTTTTGGGAATTTTTAGAGTACTCTAGGACACCCTAGAGTTTCGGCCAACATGAAAGAAGCAAAACCCAGAATCTTAAGTTCAAGGGTTTCGGCCACCATGTTTTAAATGTCTAAAAATATGTTAAAAATCATGATAATGTTATTTAATGTTCCCTTATGATTTTTATACACTAAGTATAATTTTTGGGAATTTTTGGGATACCCTAGAGGCCCCATATGTTTCGGCCAACATGAAAGAAGCAAAACCCAGAACCTTAAGTTCAAGGGTTTCGGCCACCATGTTTTAAATGTCTAAAAATATGTTAAAAATCATGATAATGTCATTTAATGTTCCCTTATGATTTTTAGACATTAAGTATAATTTTTGGGAATTTTTGGGATACCCTAGAGGCCCCATATGTTTCGGCCAACATGAAAGAAGCAAAACCCAGAACCTTAAGTTCAAGGGTTTCGGCCCCCATGTTTTAAATGTCTAAAAATATGTTAAAAATCAGGATAATGTCATTTAATGTTCCCTCATGATGTGTAGAGGTTAAGTATAAATTTTGGGAATTTTTGGGGTTCCCTAGAGGCCCCATATGGTTCGGCCAACCCCAAGGACCCAAGGGTTAGGGTTGAGTCTTTAACCTCAACTTATGTTTATGTGTTGCCATGATATAAGGATGATGGATGGCGATTGTGTGAATTTTCACATGGCCATGGGACTCCACAAGTTTCGGCCATATAAGGGTTAATAGGGTAAAAGTTAAGATTTATTTCAAGTAAGGGTCCCAATGGCCCTATGGTAAGATGTGATTTATATTTATGAATGATATGCTATGTTATGAATGATATGCCATGTTATGAATGATATGCCATGTTTACGAATGATATGTCATGTTTATGGATGATATGTCATGTTATGAATGATATGTCATGTTTATGAATGATATGCCATGGTTATGCATGATAAGAATGAAAATGATGAATGAAGGTTAAGTATGATGAATGAATGAATATGCTAAACGGCACGGTCGATGGTCGACGGTACGACGGTCATATGGACCGGTAAATGGGCCGGTAGACGGGCCGAGCCGTAACAAGTTATGTTATGATAAGTATGTCATGAATGACTTATGAATGATGAAGCATGCAAAGTATTTTATTTTATTTTATGGGCTTGTACCGGACCTAAGTAAGGTCCACGGTTCTGGACTACCGATGATGCTGTCCACGGTTCGGGACTACCGATGATGCTGTCCTTACGGTTCGGGACTACCGATGATGGTGTCCTTACCCTAGTAGGTCGAGATTAGCTACCTCGTATTTACATAGGGATGCGCGCATATGATGAATGAATGTGGTACAAGCCAGGGCCCAATGATGTTATGATGATGATTTAAAAGCATGTTTTAAAGATTAAGCATCTTTATATATATATATATGCACAGTTGTTACATGCATCCATTCATGTTATGCATTACGTTATGAAAAGTATGTTTATGAAAAGTATGTTCATGAAAAGGATGGTTAAGCCATGATTTATTTATGTTTATGCCATGATTTTTATGCCATGATATATTTATGTTTATGTCATGATTTTTATGCCATGATTTATTTATGTTTATGCTATGATTTTTATGCCATGATTTATCTATGTTATGCCATGATTTTTATGCCATGATTTATCTATGTTAATGCCATGATTTTATGCCATGATTTTACTTATGTTCATGTTAGTTTAGGATGCCATGATTTTATGCTAGTTTAGAATGTCATGCTTTGATTATGTTTATGCTAAGTTAGGATGTCATGCTTCTATTTATGTTCATGTTAGTTTAGGATGTCATGATTTAATTATGCTTATGTTATGTTAGAATGCCATTATTTTATTTATGCTCATGCTAGTATAGGATGCCATGATTTTAATTAGGCTATGCCATGATTTTATGTCCATGCCAAGTATTATGCCATGCTATGAATGTTTACGATGTTTATGGATTGTGTCTATGCCATGCTATGAATATTTATGATGTTTATGTTTATGCCATGCTATGAATGTTTATGATGTTTATGTTTATGTCAAGTATGATGTCATACATGAATGTTTATGGTTATGTTTATGTCATGCTATGAATATGATGAAGCCATGTCCATGACATGTCGAATGAATGCTAAGTGATGATAAGGATGACGATCTAAGTAAAGCATTAAGTATGCTAATGTTTCATATGTTTATGATTAAGTGACGGATGGTTTTAGTGGGTAGGAAAGAGTCTTACTAAGCCTGTGTGCTTATAGTCTTATTTTCTTATACCGCAGATCACGCAAGGGGATAATAAGGAAGCAGCAGGAGGGCATTGCAGAATGTGTGTGATAGTGACTTGGCCAAGAGACCATATGTTTGTTTGTCTTATGATAGAACTCTACCTTTACTACTAAGTACTTGAATATGACTCTATGACATGATGCTAATGTATAACATGATGCTAAGTATGATATGATGCTAAAATATGGCATGATGCTAAGTATGATATGATGCTAAGTATAAAGTTAATATGCCAAGCTTCCAGGTTATGATGGTAGGAATGGTAGTAAGTGCATGTAGGTGTAAGTTTAAAGTTTTCCGCTGCATTATGATGTCTACATGCCTAAGTATGTTAATGTAACGTCGCTTTATGATGGTCTATAAAAAAAAAAAAAAAAAGCGGGCGTTACAAAATTGGTATATATTAAGGAGTTGAAACAAACAAAATTTTACATGTAGAGAGTGAAAACAAACTTTTTCTGATATGAGGACTGATAGCAAATTTTAAGATTCAAATGGGGATTTAAAAATAATTTAGAAATAAAATAAATTATAATATTTCATTTTAATCAAAATTAAATACTATTATATATATTAAAATATTTTTATCACCTTAATTAATATTATTTAACCTTGTTTACATTCACTTTAACTGGTTCAGAATGATCTCTATTTGTACAAAGCTTGGATTATTTTTCTAACTTAGGAGGCGCTTGGTAAGCGGGTTTAGAAGGTGGGAATGAGAATGAAATAGATTTCATTCCCATTGATGATGCTTGGTATACGGGAATCGGAATCAAAATAAGGATATGATACCCTTAATTTCATAATCCACCCCCCACTAAGTTATCACCAAACCCATAAATCCCTCAATCAAACTCATTACAATTCCCATTGCCAAATTTATACCAAGCGCCCTCTTAATTTTTTTTTTCGTTTTAGCTTGCATGTTAGACTATAAACTTTTAATTTGTAGAATTAATGAATGTTAATTTAGTGTTTTGCATGTGTTTTTCATGTGTAGTTGATGGAAGTTTGACAACGTAATCTTCTAAAAATTATAATTGTTTATTTGGAATTCGAAATTCAAAATTAGGCTATGTTGATAGTCATATCCGTATTAAAAAATAAGAAAAAATTTTACAAAATACATCATAGCTAAGGAACGAACTGTGAATGTCTGAGTTAACAACTAATGACCTTACCACTGCACCATAGCCCCTGTAGCCTATTTAGTATGAGGTTATATAAGTGTCATGTATTAGGTTTTATAGACAATTTTTGATTAATTCTATTTACTATTTTCAGTTGAGTTGTTATTTTTCTACTTTCTGATATTCTTATACGAATCGGCATATTTACATGGGGACCCAGGGGTATGCACCCCTCCTCCCTCAACAAATTTTTAATAATATTATTTTTATATAGTAATTTTTATTTTGTTAATATAGAAATTTTTTATTTTTGTAGCCTATATAATATTTGGTCCCTTTAAAGATAAATATTTATAATTAGTTTAATGTTAAATTTTGTTTTTCTTTTAACACAATCTAGACTTCAAATCTCTTGGAAGACTAAATTATTTTTTTTCTTCTCTCTATTTTTTAAATTTCTACTAAATATATATTATGTATCTTTTAAAAATTGGGGAGATCATTATTATAATAATTATTTTCATCACTTAGGCTGCATTTGATTAGAATTAATGTAATCCAATTTGTAATATAATTGAACCTGTAATGTAATTCAGATTATATATTGTTGGGCTTGTAATATAGATTATAATACTTTAACTAGTATTTGTAATATAGATTATATTACATTACAGTTTTAAAATAGTATCAAATAAAATAATTAATCTTATAATATAATCTTGATTACATTATAAGGTTGATTATATTTTACCAAATATAGTCTTATTAGTGTGCCCCCTCTCTCGTGCAAATCTAAAATTTTACATCTTACAATTATTTTCATCACTTATTATGTGGCCCCAAATTTAAAATTTAAAATTTATCCCTGAATATATTTAGAATATTATTTTTGATATTCGTGTGTCAATGAATTCTACAGTTGATTTTGATATTCATACGTAAATTAATAAAATTGATAATTATCTGTGATATTTAATTTAGTAGTGATTGGCAAACTGTATGGGTCAATAACGTGTGCTGTGTAGTTTCTGAAACATTCCAGGATTGAAAATTTTAAAATAAAAAAAACATAAAAATAAATTATAAGAATAAAAAAATATAAACATATGGAAAGAATAATAACATTTTATTTTTATTTTTGTAAAAAGAGGTAGACTAAAGCATTTTCCTTACCCTGGTAGAGTTGAACTAAACCGCTGTATTGCCTAAATTCTTTATTAACTGGATTCTTTGAAATGCTGTCGTCTACAAGATTCAGATCAGAAGCAAAACGATAAATCAAAGCCAAAAATTTCGATCAAGTACTGAGTTTTTTCCCGTCTGCAAGATCCTTAATCCAGGTATTTGGAGTTATGAAGGTGTGGCAGGGGCACATATTGTGTTTTCTGGTTTGTGCTTCTTGGCAGCTATCTGGCATTGGGTGTATTGGGACCTAGAAATATTCTGCGATTACGTACGGGCAAATCTTCTTTGGATTTGCCTAAGATCTTTGGAATTCATTTATTTCTCTCAGGGTTGGCTTGCTTTGGTTTTACCGCATTTCATGTAACAGGTTTGTTTGAATCAAATTCCATTTGGCCTATTGATTTAATGTCAAACATTGACGATATTGCAACGGTTGGATATTTAGGTCTTAAAAAGACTAAATACGATTTTGTAAAGAAAAATCGAGATGTCATAAATAAATAAAAGTCAGAATTGACTTCAAAATTGAAATTTACGTTTCACGTAAAAGAATCTAGACTATTAATTTGCTCAAAATCGATTACGGATGATAAAAAATTAATTATTTAAAGATAGTCCAAAATTGACAAAGAAGGAAAGAGATGGGAAATAGCCCAACATCAGAAATTTTCGAAAGTGTTTGCTTCCTTATATGTGTTCCTATGTTAATGAAGTTAAAAAAAGAAAAACACAGGTGATCTCTTCTCACAGGCGAGCAGGTGCTCGCTCTTATCATCCTGCCACGCGCGCACGTACACGCACTTTGTACTTTGCACTTTGCAAAGTGCATTTTGCACTTCGCACTTTGCACGTCGCGAGAGCATTCAGAAGTTTAAATTTATGCTCCTCAATGACGTGTCAGTGCCTATATGACACTTAGGTAGGAGGAGAGATGACTAGACTGGATGAACGAATGACAACTATTGTATCGGAGAAGGATGCTGGATCGTAAGTGACGCAATCTAGAGCATTGATCGTGAAGAGTCACGATCTGACCGTTGGTGAAGAGACTTGATCTGAAACATCAGATCGAATCTGGCGGCTGAGATCACAGTGGGATCTGAAGGGTTACAACCATTCAGATCTGATGGCTGAGATCAAAGGGCTATCTGAAGAGTTATAACCCTCCAGATCGAACAGCCCAGATCAAATCTAAATCAAAGGTCACACCCACTCACCAAAAAGTACCTCACATCTTCTCTTGTATAAATAGAGTCCCTTGAATGATGGATTCATATTCATTCAATCATCCAAAGTTCATTAGCATTCATCTCATCTTGTACATTCAGAGTCCAAAATGCCTACGAGAAGGTTCGCTGGTCTCGAAATTTGTAGTGCTAGTATTTCGAGATATCGTCATTGTATCTTGGGAAAAGAATTGCTACTATCTGTGAGCATCTGTAGCGGAGCAATATCATTTTATGGAGATAGTGTCCAATACTAGACTCGATGATATCATATCAATTTGCATCCCCCCCCCCCGGCAGCAACCCTAGAACTGTCACCAACAATCTTAAAACGATATTGTGCAAACTGATATAACACTGATCAATGATATTCCAACCGTTATTCCGCACGGAGAGAAGCCGGAGAAATTCAACGGAGACGATGGAAGCAGAAGATGTTGTTCTATTTGACAACGCTAAACCTCGTACGGTTATTGCGTGAAGACCCACCAGCCACTAAGGAAGGTGATTCCAACAACAAGGTTGCATGCCATACATAGTCGCATGGAGATTTCTTGTGTCATAACTATGTTCTCAACGCATTGGATGACACATTGTATAACGTGTATAGTCTAATAGAGACGGCAAAATCTCTTTGGGAATCACTAGAAAGGAAATACAAAACTAAAAACACCGGAGATTGAAGAAATTCATCGTCGGTCGATTTTTGGAATTCAAGATGGTGGATTCCAAGAGCGTGACATCTCAAGTCCAAGATATGCAACTGATACTGCATGATCTGGATGTCGAAGGCATGAAGCTGAATGAGTCGTTCAAAGTAGTCACGGTAATTGAGAAACTCCCTCCGTCATAGAAGGATTTCAAAAATTACCTCATGCATAAGTAAAAGGAGATGGGGCTTGAAGACATGATCTTGAGGCTATGAATAGAGGAGGATAATCGAAAGTTATCCGACTTCAGAGGAACGAAGCGGGCTGTCGACGAGATGTCCAACTTGGTTGAGTCGAACGTCAAGAAGCCGAAGCAATTCAAAAAGAAGGCTCAAGGCAAGAAATTCAAGAGCTCGTGCTACAACTGTGGAAAGTCAGGGCATATGTCCAAGGATTGTAAACGTCCGAAGAAACCAACCAAGAGTTAGAAGGATGCTGCGAACCATGTCACAACTTCTTATGACAATCTCCCTAATTTTTCGGAACTGGATCTCACTGTAGTCGTGTTTGAAGCCAACACGGTGGTGGATAACCTGAAGTAGTGGTGGATTGATACTGGAGCAACACGTTACATCTATTCTGATAAGATGATGTTCTCCAAGTATACTCCGATAAGTGGAAGAAAGCTCTATATAGGCAATTCTACTACATCGCCGATTGTCAGACTTGGAAAAGTTGTCCTGAAGATGATATCTGGGAAGGAGTTAATACTCATTGATATGCTCCACATTTCCGACATCAAGAAGAACCTAGTTTCTAGATCGACACTTGTTAAGGCCAGCTTTAGACTAGTGTTCCAGTCAAACAACTTTGTACTTACGAAGAATGGTGTCTTCGTAGGTAAGGGATATTTAGAACAGAGTCTGTTCAAAATGGTTGTAATATCTTACATCGTGAATTCAATGGTAATAAAATAAAAGATTTTAGCTACGTTGTTGAGTGTTTTAATTTATGACATGATTGACTTGGATATATTAATAATAATACTCTGAAATGTCTTGTCAAATTAAATTTATTAGCAAATGTCAATGTTGACGAAACGCACAAATGTGAAGTGTGTGTGGAAGCAAAGATAACGAGACTACCTTTTCATTCGGTCGAAAAGTCAACGACTCTTCTAGAATTGATACATAGTGATCTATGTGACTTAAAATTTGTACAAACTAGAGGAGATAAAAAGTATTTTATTACTTTTATCGATGACTGTGCGAGGTTCTATTATGTCTTTCTTTTAAAAAGTAAAGATGAAGCCTTAGAGACCTTCAGAACGTATAAAACAGAAGTTAAGAATCAACTTGATAAACAAATTAAAATAGTTTGTAACGACAGAGGTGGAGAATATGGTACACCGTTTGCTGAGTTTTGTTCAGAATCTAGCATTATCCATCAGACAACGACATCATACTCACCTCAATCAAATGGTGTTACCGAACGTAAAAATCGAACACTAAAAGAAATGATGAATGTCTTGTTAATAAATTTAGGCATACCCCAAAACTTGTGGGGGGAACCTATATTATCGGCAAATCATATTTGCAATAAAATTCCTCACAAAAAAAATGATAAAATGTCATACGAACTATGGAAAGGCCACGAGTCATCGTACAAATACTTGAAAGTGCGAGGGTGCTTGGCAAAGGTCGAAGTACCCAAACCAAAGCAAGTAAAGATCGGACCTAAAACGTTCGATGTGATATTTGTCGGATATGCCCATAACAATAATGTATATCGTTTCATAGTTCACAAGTCAGACCTTCTTGATATTCATGTGGGAATAACCATAGAATCTCGGAATGCAATATTCTTTGAAAATGTATTCCCAAATAAGAAGGGAAACGTTTAAAGTGATTGCAATGAAAGTTCTAACGGAAAAGACGTTTCTGAACTTAATTGTCGTAAAAGGACTATTGACGATTAAAGCTCAGAGCCACATCGGAGCAAACGGGCTAGAGTTGATAAATTGTTCGGGCTGGATTTTATGACATTTATGTCGGAAATAGACCCAAGAACATTAAGTAAAGCTCTCTCTAGTCCTGACACCCCATTGTAGAAAGAGGCTGCCAATAATTGTTAGGATCGGGCCGTCAAGCTAGGGGGGGTGAATAGCTTTCGCTCGATTTTATACCTACAATGTTAACGTGCGTAAGCGGAAATACTAATATAAAAACAAACAATCGCTAACACGTTACCGTTTACGTGGTTCGGAGATAAAGCTCCTACTCCACGCCTGTCCGTAAGGTGGACGATCCTGATCCATCAGTGGATGACTCCCCGGATGACCTCCGGCTAGCTCTTGTCGCTCCTTGTGGGTGGAGAAACCTCGCCACACCAACTCGATAATCCCTGAGCACTAGAAGACTACTAATGAGCTCTAACCAAGCTCATTTCGTCAAGAAGAAACAGCCTTAAACGAGCTCCCTTAAATAGAGCTCGAAGCTGAGAAGACGCCTACCAGTCGACTGGTCCATTTCCAGTCGACTGATCCCACTCAAATTCGACCGTTACAGCTTAAAGTTTGAATTTCCATCCACCACCAGTCGACTGCCCCATTAGCAGTCGATTGATCTTTCTGTGGCATTTACCAGTTGACTGCCCAGACACCAGTCGACTGCTCCATTTCCACACCTAAGGTTTCTCTTTCCGAGTACACTTCTCTCAACACTCAAACCCTAGGATTTCCCGAGTACATTTCACTCAGCACTCGTATCCTCACGACCTAGCTGACTCTTCACCAGCAGCCTAGATCTGTTGTCTTCACGCCCTCTTCGTCTTCGGCTCCCGTCCCTCAGATGCGCACATAAGCCCTCGGCTTGCCTCCATATCATCCTTCACGCATGCCTCGAAGTCCGTGTCCCTCGGGTCATCGTCCCTGCTATATCCATAGTCCCTCGGATGTGCACACAAGCCCACGGCTTGCCTCCATGCCATCCTTCATCTTACCCGAAGTCATCCAACTGAGTCAATGTGTATCTTACAAACCTGCACACTCAAATACACATATCAAATACAAGGGTGAACCTAACTTAAACCTTTTGCCCAAGTATCAAAACATATGGTCACACCGGACCATAGATTGCCCCAACAATCTCCTCCTTTTTGATGTTTGGCAATACGTTTAAGTTAGGGAAATCAAATAGCAAAAACAATGCTAACAACCATTTGGACTTATGTCGCCAAGACTCCATCTCGGACTTACACTGTCAATGCATATGTAATGCAACATAGATCCTATCCCAAGGCATTCCAACACCTAACCTCCCCACGAGTTAGGACTTTTACCAAATTGGGCTTTTTAAAACCTTTCCAAGGCCCCCCTACATTAGACTTACAAAGGAATTCCACTAATTCATTGAATTCCTTAGCCTTCTCCTCCTCCACTTGCTTTTTGGTTAGTGTCTTCCGCTGTGGAAAGGGTAAAGGAACCCTAAAATCATCTTCTTTGGCCGGAGGTAGAGATGCTGAATTTTGCCCTGCTGTCCCCTGCGAAGTGGCTGCTGTCCCTTGCGTCTCGGCACTGATTTCTTCTCCGTTTTTCACCAAATTTAGAGGGTTGCTTGAGGAAGGGGTTGGGCACGGGCTAGGGGTGGAATCAACTGAATTTGAAGTCATTTCATGGCTGTTTTGGGCTGGAATTGAAGTTGCTGTCCGGTTTTCTGAAAAATCTGCTCTTGGACTCTTTGGAGATGAAGTGACCTTCCCACTCCTCAAAGTTATAGCACTCACATTTCCTTTAGGATTAGGAACAGTTTGGGAAGGGAGTTGACTTGATCCTTGAGCTTGATTTTGATTAATTCCACTAGCTAATTGACCCAATTGTCTCTCAATGTTGTGATTGTGTTGTTGTTGCCAAGCTTGTTGTTGTTGTTGTGTTTGTACAACTTGTTGTAGCATCTCCATCATTTGTTGTTGCTGATCATTTCCTCCATTCGATCCCCCATAGCCTCCTTGGTTAGCATAGGATTTTGATGGTCCCTGAAACGATGAAGTAGAAGGCTGAAAAACATTACCCTGCTGCGGTTTGAATTGGGGCTGATAAGAGGGCTGAGCGGAGGGCTGACATGCTTGGAAACCTTGCTGGGCATTGTAACCTTGAAAGTTCTGATTTTGAAATGAAAAATTCTGTGGCGAGGGCTGAAAATTCTGATTTTGAAACCCTTGATTGTAGGGCTGTGAAATCTGATTATAGGGCTGGAAATTTGGTTGGTTTTGAGTTTGAAAAGCTGGAAATGACTGAAAATCTTGCTGCCCTTGATGATATTGCTGGAATTGAGGTTTGAATTGCTGAAATTGTTGCTGAAATTGCTGCTGAGTTTGTTGGAAATTAGGCTGAAATGGAGGCTGAAAATTTTGGTTCGACGGCTGAAAAACTTGCTGATTATTCTGAGTTTGCTGGGGCTGCTGGAAATTCTGTAGAGGCTGCTGTGAGGGCTGCGGTTGAGGGTTTTGTTGGCAGAAAGCATTCCCGTACCTCAAATTTGGATGATTCCTCCAACCGGGGTTGTAAGTAGAGGAATAAGGATTGTTTCTTGCTTGAAATTGTCCTCTTACCAATGCTGCTACTGTCTCGTCCTGTTGGAGAGTGGGACATGAATCTGAAGTGTGCTCTTGACTAGAGCAAATGCCACACACACTCATCACTTGACTTGACTGTGGAGGTACTGAAGGAGTTGAATTTTGCCTTGCAACAGTTAGTTCAATTTGCTTAACAGCCGAGGTGAGCTCCATCAATGCAGTCTTAACCTCCTTCTGATCAGTAGGAACTACCTGAACTTCACCCACTCCTCTGGTGGTCAAGGCTCTGCTTCCAAATTGTTGGGAATTCTCAGCCATATTTGAAATGAGCTCCCTAGCTTGAATTGGCGTTTTGTTCACTAGGGCCCCTCCGGCTGCAACATCTATCATAACTCTGTCCATCTACAGCAATCCCTCATAAAAGTATTGAATTAAAAGTTGCTCGCTGATCTGATGCTGGGGCAACTTGAACACAACTTATTGAATCTTTCCCAGTAATCATAGAGCGTCTCGCCCACCACTTGCTGAATTCCACAGATGCTTTTTCTGATTATAGCTGTTCTGGAGGCTGGGAAATACTTTTCCAAAAATGCCTTCTTCATAGCGATCCAACTAGACACATGCCCTGTAGGTAGATAATAAAACCAATCTTTTGCTGCTCCTGTCAGTGTGAAGGGAAAAGCTCTCAGCTTAATATCTTCTTCAGAAATGCCCTGAGGCTTCATAGTAGAGCATACAACATGGAATTCATGCAGGTGTCTGTTTGGATCCTCTCCAGTTAATCCCTGAAACTTGGGCAATAAATTGATGAGTCCAGATCTGAGCTCAAAATTACCAGCTAGCTCTGGATAAGCTATGCTGGAGTACTGAAAGGCAGCATCTGGTGCTGCGAGCTCCTTCATAGTTCTCTGGTGATCTGCCATGTTACTCCCTGAGTGAGTGAAAATAGTCTGAATAGGAGGGATATCTGTAGTCTCAGAAAGAATGCCCTGGCTCCTCCTGGCTCCTCCTGGCTCTGAAAGTCCTCTCAATCTCAGGGTCAAATTCTTCTAAATCACCACCTGAAGACCTGGTCATAAAACAAAACAAATCGCAGTAAAAGTGGATAAAGAGATAAAACAAATAAAATCAAATCACCAGATATAACAATAAGCACAGAAATAAATCAAGAATGATATGAAATAAGTGCACAAGTAAAAATCAAACAAATCAACTAGTAGTTACCCGGCAACAGCGCCAAAAATTTGACGGACCCAAAATAGACTGTCACGAATGTGGGTCTCAAATTTAAAATTTTTATAAATGCTGGAAACCCTTTTTGCAATCAAAAATATGAAAGTGTAGTAAAGGGGCCACAGGTCGTATTTTTCTCAGAGCTAGTTGTTGTGTTTGATTCGAGCTTGGTTTATGTGTCGTTTGTGTTTTTGGGTGTCAAATAAGTAATTGGGTTTTGGGTTGTAAATTCGGAATGGAAATGGCAACAAAAAAAATACAAGCAAACTAAACAAAAGAACTAAGCAACGATGGTGAATGATAACTCAATCGGAGGTGGACCGGCTCAACCAAGGAAACTAAATTGATGTTAAGAAGGGAACACAATGGATATTAATTGCACTCTAAATGCTAAATAACTGAATTAGTTCAATGGTGGCAGATTTCGGAGACAAACAAATTTAACACAAATCAATGCAAAGGAAATTCAGAAATTACACAAGCTACAACTCAACTTAGCTACAATGTTTTTGGAAGCCAACCACTGCCAACAAAAGTCAGAAATGAGTGAGTGCAAACTTATTGATTTCAAACACAATCATATGCCACAAAGACAAGTTAAATTCGGATGCAAAAAGGTTCAAATCAGTTGGCACGCAAGAGAAGACTCTTTGTACCAAAAACTATCTCCAAATTAAGAAATGAGTGATCTTTCAACTCAACTCTTTAAGCTGATTGGTTCGATTGGGAAACAAGGGTATTAGGAAAGAACTAAGCAAGACTAAGTAAAGGAATTGAAACTGAAATCAGAACTTGAGAAGTAAAAATTCAGAAATGGGAAATGCAGAAATTAGAATTACGGTGCAAACATTCAGCAATTGATTTGGGCACAAAACACAAACAAACTCAGATTGATACACTGATCGAAAGGCCAGAAAAACTAAGCTGAAATATCTAGTGTTTACCTAGCAAAAATTCAGAAAACTGCAGCTGGAAATTTCAGAACCGAATGGTTTTTGCAGAAATAAAATGGCACGCAGCTAGGTAGTTGGCACGCCACAAATGGGATTGCAAAGAACTACAAGTAAGTGCTATTTTAACTAAACACACTATCTATCTAATGCTAGAGCAGAAATTAACAACTAAGAAACTCAGAAACAACTCAGAAACAGGAAATCTGAGACAATTTCAGAAACTGAAAGGAAAAATTAGAAATGAACTTGGCACGCCACAATCCAGTTGATACGCAAGGTTTAATCTACAATTAAACTAGAATTTAAAGCAGTTATCCACTACACACCTTCCCTAACTATCAAACTTGAAGAACTACACGCAATAGAAACCAAACACAAATCAAAACTTAAACTACGGTAGCTGAAACAAACATTCAGAACAGAGCAATGCAGAAATTTAAAATTACAGATAAACTGAAATTTATCTACGGAAAACTACTCCTCGATCCCTTCCCGAGCTCAAGATCTTCTTGGTCGTCAAGCAAGAGCTGGCTTCGAACCCCTAGGCTCAGCAAATCAGTGGGAAATCATCTCTGAAGTTGACTCTGCTCAAATCTGCGCTTAGCTGGAATTTGCAATCCGATTCACTCTATCTCAACTGATGGAGCTGCGATGATGATTTGGGAAGCGTCTGAGCTCATCTGAGAACCCCTACAAGTGGCTCATACGCTTGGAAATGGATTGTGGATGAGAAGCAAGTGATCGGACTGAGGAATTGCCGAAACCCTCAAACAATCCCTGTTCCAGCGCAAAAGGAACTGAATTCTTCAAGGAGACTATCACCCACGATTCAAATCTTGATCTAGGAATGGAATGGAGGTGGTCACGCCTTCTTAGATGAAAAAAATTGCAAAAGCGAAGAAAACGGCTGAAGAACACGAAGAACAGTGAAGACACGATGAGGGTGAGCTGCGCAGAAAATTTTCTTAAGTATTTGGCATTGGACGGTCCAGATTGAATTGGATGAATCCAACGACTGATCTTGCTCTGATTTGAGCCAAACTTTGAGGATGTTGATCTGGGGTCAAGATCTGCCTCGTGGTAGCTCGGATCCTCCAGATGTGCAACGGATGGTCCAGATCAACCTAATCTTTGAATGGACGATCTAGAGCCCTCCGTGCTTGATCCAACGGTTGATTTAGCTCTGATTGGAGTGAAACCTTCAGATCTTGATCAGAGTGCTTGATCAACCCTAACCCTAGCTCGGATTGCTTCAGATGGTCCCGAATGGCTCAGATCTAGCCGCTCTTGAATCGGACGGTCCAGATTTAATCCTAATCTTGATAACTCGATCCGGGTCACTTCCGACTCAAGTTTGACCCAATATGCCCTATGTTCATGAACCTTTCATGCCTACAAAAATAGATCAAGAATTTAGTGGCCAAATAATTTGAATATGTGTGAACTTTCAATTAAGTCCAAAATAAGAGCAAGTTCTAAAACCTAGGGCAATTTCACAATTAAGCAATAAAAACATAGGTCAAACATGGATTTTAGCAACTCAATTGATCAATAAAATAGTACTTATCAATTACACACTTGTTTTACATCATTAAGACACTTTTCGACTGCTGAAAAGTCATTTCAGCCAACATCAGTCGACTGCCCCATCTACTAGTCGACTGATACTCTAAAAAACCCAATTTCAGCATTTCTGACCCAAATTCAGAAATGCACCAGAAATTTCACAAATTTTTAAAAATTCTCAAATTTTGTGGAGAAGTTTGTGGTACCCATATCTACTTGGGAAAAATACACCCAACCAGGTATCTATCACCAATCCCTGGATTGACACAAAACTCAAAACTAACTAAATAGTTCAATTGAACCTTGACCTAAAGTCCTAGTTTTGACTTTTCCTTGATGTCTTTTCCTATACCAACCCACAATGCATCTCTAGCATTGATTTATATGACATTTATATATCAAAAACTAATTTTCATGCTATATGACCCCCAATATCATATTTCCATGCATGATACACAACTTTATTGTGCCAAACCCCATGAATTGAGACTCAAGTCCGTCTCCAATTTCCTTGGCACACTTCATGACCCATCTAGACTTCCGAGAGGAATCCTCCCGGGATCCATAAACCATGGGTCCCAACTTGGCTCCTAGAGCTCCCCCTTGAGCTCTTAGCCTTAGCCACCTCCCTAGGTGACTCAACAAATGCTAGACCACACCGGTGTATCTTCGGTGACTCTTGACCTACAAACTTAACCTTCTTAACATTGGACTCCTTGTCCTTAGTTAAGACTTTTTTCTTTCCTTTTAATGACATCCCCTTGCCATTCTGGACCTCCCCTCCTTGCCATAGTTATATGCTACCCTAGCATATTTCTTTTCATTGGCATTGGAGACCTTAGACCGGTATCCTAACCCCGATCTATCATTGTTGGGTTCTTGACTACCCAACTTCATATCTAAACCCTTAGATTCAATAGTGAATCTATATAGGATCTTTCCTAATTTATCAAGCTTTACCCTCAAAGTTTGATTTTTCCTTTCTAGATTCTTAAACCTAGAATCACCATGTCCACCCTGGACATTCCTAGACCTACCCATCCTAGGCATGTGTCTCCCCTTCTTGGGGTTAACGCCTTGGTCCTTAGGTCTAATGGTCTTGGATTTATCATGATGCATGATTTTTCTAGGGTTTTGATCTACAATATTACCCCTATTTCTATCATGATATTTAAATCCAAAATTATGCATGGGTAAATAATTAACATTATTTCTAACATGCATGGAGGAGTTTAAATTTGAATTACATTTAAACTTAAAGTCAGGGATTATCTCCCTTACCCTTGGAGCTCCCCCTTGATGTGAGCTTCTCTTCTTTTCTTCTTTCTCCCATCTTCACAAATACTCCAATTTCTTGAGCTCTCCTTTTCTTGGACACTTGGTGTGATAATGCCCTAGCTCTCCACATGTGAAGCATCTAATGTACTTTTTCCTTACCTTTTTCCTACAACCCATATTAGATTTTAAATGAATTGACTCGGGTTTAGGGTTTACCTCCTTTTTACCTAATGGACACTTGTCCTTGTAGTGTCCCCTCTTGTTGCATCCAAGGCAAATGATGTGGTCTTTTGTTCTTGCCTTGGTGGAGGTAGGAGCTTCTTCTTGCTCCGGTGTTGAAGTGGGTATCTCCTCCCCCTCAATCCTTGAAGTGGAGACCTCTTCTTCTTCCCTTGATAAAGTTGATGATTTTTCACTTTCTTGTGCCACTTTATTTGATGAGATAGACAATTCTTTTTCTTCCTTCTCTTCTTGGACCATTAAACTTATTACCTTTGGCTCTTCTACTAATTGAGCTTGCGTAGGGTTTTCATGAATTACTCCAATTTTGATCCATAGCTCATGTGCATTCTTATACTCACCTACACCATTAATTACATCATTAGGTAAAATATTAAGCAAGATTGAAATTACCTTTCATTTGCCTTTGATTGACTTTGTTGCTCTCTATTCCAATATCTAGGTCGGAGTCTTTTCCCATGCTTATCTTTTGGAATTTCGAAAGGCTCTTCTAGTACCATTACACACTCCCAATCCATCCCAAATCGTGTCTTCATTCACATCCTCCAATAGTCAAAATCTTTGTGATCATAGGCAGGTAGAATGTTGATGTCATCACCCAATTTGTCTTCAATCGTCATTTTCTCTAGCTTGTTGCTCTCCTGGCGATTAGTCCGTAGACGAGCGAACCACCGCTCTGATACCACTTGTTAGGATCGCTCTGATACCACTTGTTTGGATCGCTCTGATACCACTTGTTAGGATCATTTTCTCAAGCTAGATTGGGGGGGGGGGGGGGAGGGGGTGAATAGCTTTCGCTCAATTTTCTACCTACAATGTTAGCGTGCACAAGCGGAAATACTAAATATAAAAACAAACAATCACTAACACGTTACCGTTTACGTGGTTCGGAGATAAAACTCCTACTCCACGGCTGTCCGTAAGGTGGACGATCCCGATCCGTCAGTGGATGACTCCCCGGATGACCTCCGGCTAGCTCTTATGGATGACTCCCCGGCTTCCTTGTGGGTGGAGAAACCTCGCCACAACAACTCGACAATCCATGAGCACTAGAAGACTACTAATGAGCTCTAACCAAGCTCATTTCGTCAAGAAAAAACAGTCTTAAACGAGCTCTCTTAAATCGAGCTCGAAGCTGAGAAGACGCCTACCAGTCGACTGGTCCATTACCAGTCTATTGATCCCACTCAAATTCGACCGTTACAACTTAAAGTTCGAATTTCCAGCCACCACCAGTCGACTGCCCCATTAGCAGTCGACTGATCTTTCTGTGGCATTTACCAGTCGACTGCCCAGACACCAGTCGACTGCTCCATTTCCACACCTAAGGTTTCCCTTCCCGAGTACACTTCTCTCAGCACTCGAACCCTAGGATTTCCCGAGTATATTTCACTCAGCACTCGTATCCTCACGACCTAGCTGACTCTTCACCAGCAGCCTCGATCTGTTGCCTTCGCGCCCTCTTCGTCTTCGGCTCCCGTCCCTCAGATGCGCACACAAGCCCCCGGCTTGCCTCCATGCCATCCTTCATGCATGACTCGAAGTTCGCATCCCTCGGCTCATCGTCCCTGCTATATCCATAGTCCCTCGGATGTGCACACAATCTCACGGCTTACCTCTATGCCATCCTTCACCGTACCCGAAGCCGTCTAACTGAGTCAATGTGTATCCTACAAACCTACACACTCCAATACACATATCAAATACAAGGATGAACCTAACTTAAACTGTCACGCCCCGAGACCCAGGAGCCGCTGATCCAATATAAAATCGGACAGCAACTCCCCTGTCCGGCGGACAATTTACACATACACAGAACACGACCACGTAGTTTAATTGGCCTCAGGCCTCAAATCCACACATATATAACTGCATAAATGACTATACGTCGTAAAACCAAAATCCGAACTCACCTGAGCTGCCAGGGGGCAGGAACAAAGCCAAAACCAAACGAAGTCCAACATAGGACTCAAAAGTACAATACCTTCGCATAAAACGTGCATACATGGTTAAAACAACACAACGGAAGCATAGGAATACTACAGGGTCCATAACAAAACCACGTAAACCAAAAAGAGCTCCTCTGGAGCTGGGGACTGGCTGCTAGGGATCTCCTGGCAGGCATCAACCTGAAATAAAATGTATGGCAACGGGGTGAGTCTATAACTCAGCGAATACCCAACAGATATGCATAGAAAGTTATACCAACAATAAGGGTTCAGCTAATACAGTCTCATATCAACAGTAGGGAAAAACTAGTACTGAACATACTGAGGTAGATACATACCTGAATCCATCTAACATGTAAAGAGGGTAATAAGTACCAAGGGGATATCAATAGACATATAATCTCAGATAACAAGTCTCCAGAATATGCATGTCAAATAAGTGCAGCAATTAAGTGCAGCAAACAATGCACGATGCAAAATATGCACATGGTGCAATGCCATGGTCACCCCCTAACTCCAGTCAAGCCACCGAGACAGGCGATACTGTGTCGGCCGAGTGGGTAGAGCTGTGACACTGTCCGCACTCTGCCATCACTGCTCCTAAGTGACCGAGTGGACAGGATGCTGGTGGAGCTATCGCTCCGCCCCATGTATATATGAGGGAGATATCTCTCTCATCTTCTCTGGTCTATGGGTAGAGAAGGGATCCCTGCTTGCTACCACGCTCCGAAACCACTACCCCTGAGCGGACGAGCGGAGCACTACAGAGCAAATGCACACACCCAGCGGTATCCACTAACCCATGAGTGGCCGTGTGTGCATATCATGTGCCGGAAGACGATTAGGCTCAACCACAAGGGAGTCGCTGATCGCCGGCATGCAACAATGCAAGGATGGTGTATGATAGATACACATACCTCCCTCCCCAAATCCTCAGTATACTAAGTCTCAGTCTGAAATCCTATAACAGGAAATACAGGTAACCTACAAGGTATACTGACTGGAAACTATAGATCCCTCAAGGTCAAACGCAGGAGATACAACACGATCTCTAAGCATACATATAGATATGACAATACCTGAGACTGTATGGATCTACAACATAATAACTCAGGGATAAACCACATGTATCCAGAACAGGTATAATAAACAGGGATAACCAACAAGTATCCAGAACAGGCATAATAACCAGGGATAGATAACAAGTATCCAGAACAGGCAAAATAAACAGGGATAGCGTATGATCTTACTGCTATCTATAACAGTCTATGCATAACAAGATGACAATATCATAAAGATAAGTCAAAGGGTACCCGCCTCCAAATAAAAGGGAAGTCCGTATCAACAGGAGATAGAACCACCCTCCAATAATCCGCAACGATAAATCCAAGTCAAATCCCTGTAGCAAGGATATATATATATATTGGATTAGCTATTACACAGAAATGGTAACTAGCTAATAAATCCCTAAACCATATTAGGGTTAACCCATTTATCCCTTTTCATTTAATTACGTTTAATTAAATGGAAAGGTTTCTAATTACTCCTCGTAATTAAATTAGGTCCAACCCTCAATTCGAATTCACCACACTAGATCATTAGGGTTAAGTTTAATACTCACCCCAATCCCACCACATGGTTCAATCTAGGATAAACCACAAGACCTACCATTGATCAACCCCTGTAACTACAGTACATACAATTCAAACCAGAGCAAAACTACTCCTTACACTACATCCAAAACCATAGCACAATTAGAACTACATCTAGCTTCCAAATTCAAAATAGAATTGAGGCCAAAACTTAATCCATTTCTTACCTGAGCCAAGCAGCTCTCCACGGCCAGAGCTCACAGTGAGCAGGAGAAAAACTCTACCAAGCAGTGGAGCTCACGCAACCACTGCCACCCAACACAACAAGGTTCAAATTCACCAATCGATCCAAATCCAATCAACAAAACAGATTTGAAAAACCTACACTAAATTCCACTAGTTCTTGAGGTATACAAAAATCAATCCAAACCCAGCTCACCTGAGGATGCCACGCAGGACCTCCACTACACAGCTCCTCCAAAAATCTAGCTGATGCCCTCATATCACCCAAACAGACACCGAAGAAGGAATACCACTGAGATCCCTAATCGCAATGCTGAGCAATTGAGGGGTGAAGCAAACCAACCCTAGGTCAAGCCCATCGATGGTGATACCAACAAGTAACAAAGACGGACCAAGGAATTGTTAGCTTACCTTTAGCGTGGACAGAGCACACGACCAAAAGGACTAGTTCCTAGCTAAGCGAACCCTAGCCCACTTCCGATGAGCTTCGGTCGCGCGAAGGAGTCGTCGGTCGGCTTCCACAGCAGTGCCCCAAAACACCTACGGCGAATCCCTAGCTTCCACTCGCGAGATGATTTGGGAATCGAGGAAATCGGAGCCCAGTCGCTCGCACGATCTCAGGGCAAGTTCGCCGGAGAGGTGGAAGACGACGCGGAACGGTGGCGGCTTCAATCGGCCAGAAGAGGTGTGCGGCTAGGGCAGCGAGAGAGGAGATCGGGCTGCGGGTGAGTGAGTTGGCCGAATGGGGTTAGGTCAATCATATAAGAGAGAGGTCATTTTGCATTTTAGTCCAACTCACTTTTGTCAAATCGCAAGTCTACCCTTGGTTTTTAAACTTAATTATTCATCCACCTCTTAAAGAATTTTTAAATTCTTTAACCAATTTAACCCCTTAAACTTCGTCCAAGAGCCCAAAATTCCTAAGACCTTTCCGAAAAATTTCTGGAGCGGAATAAAATTGTCGGATATAACATAAACCCTTTGCCCAAACATCAAAACACATGGTCACACCGGACCATAGATTGCCCCAACAATAATGAAATCGAGTCCATCATGAATAATCATACTTGGGAATTAGTGGGCCTTCTTTCTGGTACTAAACCATTAGGTTGTATGTGGATACTAAAACGCAAGTATAAAGTTGATGGATCGATTGACAAGTATAAGACCAGACTTGTAGCCAAAGGGTTCAAGCAAAATGAAGACCTTGATTACTTCGATACCTACTCACCTGTGACAAGGATTACATCCATACGAGTGTTGATAGCCATCGCAACACTGTATGACCTTGAAATACATCAAATGGATGTTAAAACTGTATTCTTAAATGGTGAGTTGGAAGAAGAAATCTATATGGAGTTACCCGAGGGGTTCGTAGCTCCAAGAAAAGAGGAAAAGGTGTGTCGACTTGTTAAGTCGTTATACAGACTTAAACAAGCGCCTAAACAATGACATGAAAAATTTAACAGAATAATGTTGTCAAACGAATTCAAAATAAATGAATGTGACAAATGTATTTATGTCAAAACCGCACCTGAAAGTCATGTAATCGTCTGTCTATACATAGACAACATGCTTATAATGGGCAGTAATCATGAGATAATCATGAGTACAAAGGGAATGTTAACCAACAATTTCGATATGAAAGATATGGGTCGAGCAGATGTTATATTGCGAATTAAAATTCTCAGGATATTTGATGGGATAGTTCTGACACAATCCCACTATATAGAGTCAGTATTGAAAAAGTTAACACTTAGCGAAAACACCTATGGATCTAAGTCAACACATAGCGAAAACCCATGGTGAGCCTATATCGCAATTGGAATATTCTTGGATAATAGGCAGCTTTATGTATCTCACAAACTGCACACGTCCGGATATTGCTTGTGCAGTCAACAAGCTGAGTCATTTTACGAGTAATCCAAACGACACTCATTGAAAAGTACTGATGTGATTTCTTAGATATTTGAAATATACTATGAACTACGGATTACATTACGGAAGATATCCCGCTGTCTTAGAGGGTTACTATGATGCTAATTGGATATCAGATACAAAAGACTCCAAATTCACTAGTGGATATGTATTCATGATCGGTGGGGGAGCGGTATCTTGGAAGTCCACTAAGCAAACGTCCATTGCTTGGTCAATTATGGAATCCGAGTTTATAGCACTAGACAAAGCAGCTGAGGAACCTGAATGGTTACAGAACTTTATAGAAGATATTTTGAGCTGAACGAAACCTGTGCCCGCCGTACTTATACACTGTGATAGACAATCGACGATTGGAAGGACACGGAGTAGTATGTATAAAGGTAAGTCACGACATATACGTCGTAGACACAATACCATTAGACAGTTAATCTCGAATAGAGTGATTGCAATCGAATATGTTAAGTCTAAAGATAATTTGACAGATTCTTTTACGAAGGGGCTAAGTCAATATCAAGTATATTGCTCATCAAGAGAATAGAATTAAAAATCTACAACTAAAACGACTGTAGTTGTAATCCAACCTTGTTGACTGGAGATCTCAAGATCTTAATTCAATGGGACAACAAAGTTACAGAAGTTGTGTTACCGCACACGAGATATATTATCTCTATCCCAATCCTTGGATGAATATGTGCTATCCTACCGCATGTAGTGAAGTTAAGCTTATGCTTTTAATGACTTCTATACATTTATAAGGTGGAGTATGATAGGATACTCTTGATAGAAGTGTCACCTATGTGAGTGTGAAGACAGACCACTTTAATGAAACACTCATGAATCTAAGATGATGTCCATGGCCAAAATGGAACCAACTATGAGAACCAAAAGTAGACGAGATAAGTGTCTGTGTGAGTGTTATTGTCTTAGTATACACAAACAGCTGAGCAGTTCAAGACATCACGTTTACTACATAGCCTAATATGCTCGATAGCATTCCACTACAGAAAGTTCAAAGCCACAAGCTACCTCTCCTGATGCATTAACTTATTGATTGGACTCTTATAAAGTGTCAGCATGCATATATGTATTAATTCCCTTTCATGTGGAGGATTATTGGATATTTGAGTTTTAAAAAGACCAAGTATGATTTTGCAAGGGAAAATCGAGATGTCATCAATCGATGAAAGTCAGAATTAACTTCAAAAATGAAATCTACGTTTCGCGTAAATGAATCTAGACTATTAATTTGCTCAAAATCGATTACGGATGAATGAAAAATTAATTATTTAAAGTTAGTCTAGAATTAGCATAGAAAGAAGTAGATGGGGATTAGTCCCACATCTGAAATTTCCAAAGTTGTTTGCCTCCTTATATGTGTTCCTGTGTTAATGGAGTTAAAAAAAATACTAGTGGTCTTTTCTCACAGGCGAGCAAGTGCTCGTACCTGTGAGCCCGCCATGCGCCCACGCGCGTAATGGGCACTTTGTTGGTGCACTTTGCACGTACGCATTATCGCGAGGAGCATTGAGGAGCTTAAATTTATGCTCCAGGTGACGTGACACTTAGGTAGGAGGAGAGATGACTGGACTGCTGACTGGGTGAACAAATGGTAACCGTTGGATCAAAGAAGTGTGTTGGATCTCTAGTGACGTGATCTGGAGCGTTTATTGCGAAAAGTCGCGATTTGACCATTGGTGATGAGACTTGATCTGAAACGTTAGATTGTATCTGCCGGCTGAGATCAAAAGGGAATCTGAAGGGTTACAACCATCGAGATCTGATGACTGAGATCAAAGGGACTATCTGAAGAGTTATAACTCTCCGGATCAAACGACCCAGATCAATACTAAATCAAAGGTCACACCTACTCACCATAGGGTACCTCACCTCTTCCCTTGTCTAAATAGAGTCCCGTAGATGTTGGATTCATTCATTCAATTATCAAAAGTTCATTAGCATTCATCTCATCCTGTGCATCCAGAGTCCAAAAAACCTACGAGAAAGTTCACTGGTCTCAAAATTTGTAGTGCTGCTATTTCGAGACATCATTGTTCTATCTTGGGAAATGAATTGCTGCTATCCATGAGCACCTGTAGCGGAGCAATATCATTTTATGGAAATAGTGTTGAACACTAGCCTCGATGAGATATCATATCAGTTTGCATCCTCCCGGTAACATCCCCGAAACCGACACCCAACAGCACATTACATGTAACGATCTCCGACGGGTTCACCGTATCCCCAGGGTATAGTTTGATTCGGGGTTATGGTCGAAGGCCGCCGATAGTGTTCGGGTGACAATCGAACATATGCACGTAAAGTGTCATGTTATTTCTTAAGACTTTCATTGAATTTTTTCACTAAGCAAATCATAACGCTAACAAATATGGGCAATTTTGTAATGATGCAGGTAGTTGACCAGAGAAATCATTATTATTCAATACTAATGGTTCAAGCTGCAACATAAAACCAATTGTTTTTGGAATTTTTCCAAACAAATTATTGCTGGCCAAACTCAATGTCACAAACTCTTCTAGTGATTCCCATAAGGACATCCGTAACCGTTTAACACCTTTAACATTATAACACCTACCACCTCATCAAAAAGTATGGGATCAACATATTACATACACATTAACATTAACATCTTCATTCTCTCACATTCGTTTAACATTCAACCCCTATTATTTGTGAGGTTCACATGCCACATACACATTCTCTCACATATACATTCTCTTACATATTAATTCTCTCACATATTCAATCTCATACATACATATTTTTTATTTTAAACTATATTTACCAATTTAAATAATTATTATTTAAAATAAATAATAATAATAATTTTAAATATATTTATTATTAATTGAAATTGAAATTGAAATTAATTGAAATTAATATTAAATTTTTTTTTATTTTGAAGCAGGCAGCCTGCAGGCTACCTGCCTGCATTAGGCAGATCGATCAGGCTCCTGCCTGACTACCTGATCGATTAAGCTCCTGCCTGACTACCTGATCGATCAGGAGCCTGATCGGTCATCAGACCGATCAGGATGTCATGTCATACGTAATGAACGTGCTTTTCACAATGATTTTAACACGGTCGGCTCATTAATCGAACATTATAACACTCGATTAACGAGCCATTGCAGATGCTCTAAGCAATACAGAATTTCTCCAGTTAAACTATTGTTTGATAAGTCGGGAACATTTAGACTACCTGCCCAAGTTAAACTATTGTTTGATAAGTCGGGAACATTTAGACCACCTGCCCAATTGCAAACGGACAATGGTATGCGACCTTCCAGATTATTCTTAGAGAGTGACAATGTAGCAAATATTGGACTTCGTTGGAGACTGTACTCCTGTATAGGAATAATTGTAAGAAAGAAAAACATCTAGCTGGCCTTCAAATTGATTAGTGTCGAGCCTTAAGTCGATCAATCTCGAAAAATCTGAAAATGTTGGTAGTTTTCTGATCCTGCCATATAGTTGGCACCATACGGGCAGTCAACGTGGCAAACGACCTAGCCAGCTTCAAGGTCCACGTCATTATACGGCAGCCAACTCGACAAACATCCTGGCCGGGCCCAGGGTCTTCGCCGGCCGATCGGACTCAAGGCGGCCGGTTAGAATAAATATAGCGGTTCATCCGACCGGTCAAACCCGGCCGACCACATTAAGGCTTACACGCCTCGTCTATCCGGGTATTTCCGCCCGGCCACATTAAGGCTTACACGCCTCGTTCAGCCGAGTGCATCCGCCCGGCAGTCCTTTATGCCCGTGCTTGATATCCATCCGGGCGTGCCGTCCGGATGTCCACTCGGGCACTCTCTCGGAATCACCCTAGGATAAGGACAAAATACACCTACACCAGCTGCAGGTAACAGGCTGTCACCACTCGTACGAACTGACACTCTCTGACAGGCGCCGACTTACAGAAACCTGTCTTTGTCCT
>JAGFNQ010004160.1:0-48280 GCA_024364735.1 Boesenbergia rotunda | reverse complement strand
GCATATACTTAAAATAATAATCACTTGGATCCACTGAAGACGTAAGTACCATCTCATGCGCGTTCCCTAAAAGGTTGGGGTAGCGAGCCACCAATCCTAATAGAGCAGACCTTGGTCTACCAGGGCCAAGACCTTGGAATTGGACACCTGGATTTCTTTAACGACGCCCTTGGACGCCGGGTACTGGTCTTAGAAAAATAAAATAGCTTTTCTTTCTTTTCTTTCTTATCTGTAAATGCCTTGGCATTTTCTGGAGCACCTTGCGTGCTAAAATCCCTAAGTCTTGACTTTTCGGGATTTCTTAAGGCCTTGGCCTTTTCTTTTCTTATCTTTATCTTCTCTTTTCTTTTCTCATAGCTTTTCTTGGTCCCTAATCTCATATAGGGCACTCAATAAAATATATAAGCATATAATGAACTAAGATCACATGCAAAAATCTTAACAAGAAGTAAATATCACTTTTAAAAACTTTTAAAGGAAATTCTCGCGGAAAAACCGCCTCTTACTGCAGGTGAGCAGTACTTACATTGATATCTTGGACTTACAACCAAGATTAATGTCTAGAGCTCGGAAGAAACTTGAGATCTCGACGAATTCTTCGCGCCTACGCGTTCCTCTCGTCGCGGGGATCCCGAATATAGGAATATCTCTTGGAAGAAAGCCTTGGCCGGCCCTCTAGGCTTGGTGTGGCGTGCGCACAAGAGAGGAGAGGGAGAGGGGTCGGCGCAAGGGTGTTGGCCGAAAGGGTTTGAGAGAAATCCCAACTTCTCTCTTTAAATTTTCTATTTATACTTATGGGCCGATCAACCTAACCATACTTTAAATACCCTTCTCTCCGTCCCTTGTTGTGCTTGATACCCCTAGCCTGGCTGGTCTCGCTCGCTTCCGGTTTCTGGGTGGTCGCGGGTTCGAACGCCCGGCTGCCCATTAAACGTTTTTCCTCTTTTTCTTTTTATTTTCTTTTTCTTTTTCCAAAAATACTAAACGGACTCGGAAAATTCCATAAAAATATTCTAAAAATCCCTAAAAATATCTAGAATATTTCTAAACCATTTCTAACTACTTTCAAGGACTTTATAAACTAAAAATGGAAATTTTGGGGCGTTACAATATCATAGGTTCCAGAAGTCATTATTCAAACATATAAGTAACCGAGGTGAAGTTCTAGCATCAACAGTAAACATATGGTTTCCTGGGCCAAGTCACTACTACACACATGCGTTCTTGCCCTCCTGCTGCTTCCATCATTGTCCCCTTGAATGATCTGCGGTATAAGGAAATAAGACTGTAAGCACACAGATTTAGTAAGACTCTTTCCTACTCACAAAAACCATTCATCATTCATCATCTCATAATGAGCACGTGAAACATTAACATACTTGGTGCTCTACTTAGAACATAACATCCTACATCACTTATCGTATACATAGCATGGCATTAACATAAACATAGTAAACATTCTAAACATTGCATGATACATGGCATAAACATAAACATAGTAAACATTCTAAGCATGGCATGATACATAGCATAAACATAAACATAGTGAACATTCTAAGCATGACATAATACATGGCATAATACCTATCATATCATATGAACATCTTCTTAACATAATCATGGCCTAGTTCATTCATTCTCATGCATACTTCTTAACATGAACGTAAGCATAAAATCTTATCACATAGCATAATGCATAACATGAATGGATGCATGAGTGGAATGCATATACATAAGGATGCGTAACTTTTAAAAACATACTTTTAAATTCTTAACATAATCATCATAACATCATTTGGGGTCCCCGGCTTGTACCACATACATACATCATAGCGCGCATCCCTAGCAAGTCCGAGGTCGTGAGCCCCGACCTACTAGGGTAAGGACAGCATAGTCGGTAGTCCCCGAACCGAGGTTTTCTTAAGGTGCTCATCCCTGTTGCACAGCTCCGGTAGTGCCAGAACCGTGGACAGCTTCGGTAGTCCAAAACCGGGGCGTTCTTAAGGTGTCCATCCCATGGACCCATACTTCGGTCCGGTACAAGCCCATACATAAAGTAAAATACTTTTCATGTTTCATCATTTATAAGACATTCATAGCATAACCATGTTACATAAAGCATGACTTAACACATGCTTGTACTTTCATTGTTCATTCTTATTGCATAACATCATGATGCCTGTAAGGCATGAGCATTATCTTCATTCATAAATATGGTATGCATCTTCTTTCATAAGCATGACATACATCTTTATTCATACAACATGGCATGCATCATTCTTATCATGAACATAAACATAACATACTTATCATGGCATCGTTCTTATTATGAACCTAACATAACATACCTATCATAGCATCATTCTTATCATGAACGTACCCCTATCATACTTCATCATTCATATCATGAACATAAACCTATCATACTTATCATGGCATCCAGTCATAACCTAAACATTAACCATAAAGCATGGTGCTTAAACCATAGGGTCATGGTTAACATGATTCCTACCACATGCTTGATCCTATACATATAAATACTTTATGGTAAACATGAACCATCATTCTTTGAACCCTAACTCCACCCCCAAACCCTAGATCCAAGGCTTGGCCGAAACTTCTAAGGTGGTGTTCCATCAATTCCATAAACATGTAATATAGCATAAGGTAAAGGAACTACCATACATTATTTATAAGACCATAGGAAGTCCTTGGGGCTCATGATTAGGGTCAACCCTAACCTTTAGGCCACTTTCCTAGGGCTGGCCGAAACTTATAAGGCCATGGGGTGATGGAAAAATTCCATTAAAATCCCCAATCAATCATTAAACACTAATCACATCTTACCATAGAGCCATTGGAGCCCTTACTTGAAATAAATCATAACTTTTACCCTATTAACCCTTCTTGGCCGAAACTTATAGAGTCTCTAGGCCATGTGAAAATTCACATAATCACCCTCCATCACCCTTATATCATGACAACACATAAAAATATATACTTGAAGTTTAGGACTCAACCCTAACCTTTGGGTCCTTGAGGTTGGCCGAAACTTATAGGGTCTCTAGGGTAATCCAAAAATTCCCAAAAATTATACATAACCTCTAAACATCATAAGGGAACATTAAAAACATTATCAAGATTTTTTTCATAATTATAGACCTTTAAATCATGGTGGCCGAAACCCTTAAACTTAGGGTTCTTAGTTTTGTTTCTTTCATGTTGGCCGAAACCCTAGGGTGTCCTAGGGTACTCCAAAAATTCCCAAAAATTATACTTAACCTCTAAAAATCATAAGGGAACATTAAAATACATTATCATGATTTTTATCATAATTATAGAGCTTTAAATCATGGTGGCCGAAACCCTTAAACTTAGGGTTCTTAGTTTTGTTTCTTTCATGTTGGCCGAAACCCTAGGGTGTCCTAGGGTACTCCAAAAATTCCCAAAAATTATACATAACCTCTAAACGTCATAAGGGAACATTAAAAAACATTATCATGATTTTTAGCATAATTATAGACCTTTAAATCATGGTGTCCGAAACCCTTAAACTTAGGGTTCTTAGTTTTTCTTCCTTTCAACATCAAATCCAAAAACTAACCAATATATCATGCTAAAAATCATGGAAATCATAAGGAACTATTATACCACAGGTGAGGGAGTCTTACCTTGGGTTTCTTGATTTTTCAAACCTTGGAAGAGAAGAAAATGGTAAGATCTTTGGACCCTTGAACACCCTTGTCCTTGTATCCTTGGAAGACCCCTTAGATCTTGGAGATGAGACCTTGGTGGAAGTTTTTCCAAGGGAGAGCTCCCTTGAAGGTGTTCGGCTAGGATGAGGGAAGGAGGAGGAAGCAATTGCAAAGTAATGGGAAGAAAAGGTAACTCCCAAACACCCCTATTTATCACCCATTAAGGAGGTAAATGAAGAGTCTCTCCATGACCCTTCATCTTCTTCTAAGCCTTAACCAATATCCACTTCATTTCCTCATAACATTCCCTTGCTAGATGAGTTTGTTAGAGCCTACATGGTTGTATAAGAGGTCCAAGGTTCAATCCTTGGCTTATGCACCTTTATTTTTATTTTTATTTTTATTTTTATTTCATTTATCTTATTATTTTATTATTCCTAAATTCCGAAAATCCCCCCTAAAATCACCCATAATTATGCTAATATTCCTAAATAAAATCATTTTATATTTATATTAATTTTACCTAATTAATACCCATTTTTGGGCCCATTTAAAGCTCATTAGTACCTAATTTCTCGATTTAAATAGGAACATTAGGCTAAGATTTACCCATAATCGTGCTAATATACCTAATTAAATCATATTTATATTTCTACTAATTTTTTTACCTAAAATCCACCTATCATCGTGGTACTAGAATGCCCATATAAGGCCCATTAGTACTTAGTTTTTCTCAATTTAAATGAGAAAATACGGATTTCTATGCCACATTTTGTATTAATATTTCTAGATCCCTCGGAAAATTATCTAAACATGCTCAATATTTTAAGAAAATATTAAGAGAATTTTTCGGGTCGTTACAATCCCCCATACCTCGTGAAAGTTCGTCCTCGAACTTAGAATAACTCCGGGTACTTGCGCCTCATTTCGTCCTCGCGTTCCCAGGTAGCTTCTTCGAACCGCTGACTTTGCCATTGGACCTTGACTAAGGGTACCTCCTTATTCCTCAGCTTCTTGACTTCTCTATCCAAAATCTGGATGGGTCTGCTTTCATAACTTAGGTCCTCTTGTACTTGTACTGTCTGCGGCTCGATCACTTGGTCCATATTCGGGATACACTTTTTAAGCAGGGACACATGGAATACGTTATGGATAGCTGACATCTCTGGAGGCAGCTCCAGCTCATATGCCACTTTCCCGACTCTCTTTAGAATCAGGTACGACCCCATATAGCGCGGACTTAGTTTTCCTTTCTTCCCGAATCAGGTCACCCCTTTCATAGGAGCCACTTTGAGAAACACCACATCTCCAACATTAAATTCCAGTGGTCTACGCCGGACATCGACATAACTCTTCTGCCGGCTCTGAGCAGTTTCTATCCGTTGTCGAATCTTCTCTATAGCTCGGGTGGCGCTGTCAATAACATCCGTTGTGAGCCCCATCTCCTTCTTTTCACCACCCTCGTACCAACAGATCGGAGACCTACATCTCCTCCCATACAAGGCTTCATAAGGTGCCATTCCAATAGTAGCTTGGTAGCTATTGTTGTAAGCAAACTCCGCCAAGTATAGATATCGACACCAACTTCCCTTGAAATCCAAGGCACAAGCCCTCAACATATCTTCTAGTATTTGATTCACCCGTTCCGTTTGCCCATCCGTCTGAGGGTGAAAGGCGGTGCTAAATCGCAACTTAGTGCCGAGAGACTTCTGAATGCATTCCCAAAAATACGAAGTAAAGCGATCATCCCTATCTGAGATGATGGTCTTGGGGACTCCATGAAGCCTAATTACTTCCTTAACATACAATTGAGCGAGTTGCTCAATCGAATAAGTCATCTTGATCGCCAGGAAGTGAGCAGACTTCGTTAGTCTGTCCACAATTACCCATATAGCATCATATCCATTCGTAGTCCTGGGAAGCCCTGAAATGAAATCCATAGAGATGTCTTCCCATTTCCACTCCGGAATCGCTAGTGGCTGCAGAACTCCTCCGGGTCGCTGGTGTTCTGCTTTTACTCGTTGGCAAGTCATGCAAGTACTAACATGCTGAGCCACATCCCTCTTCATACCACCAGAACTTCTCTTTCAGATCTTGATACATCTTGGTGGATCCTGGATGCATCGAATAAGGGGTCTCGTGAGCTTCCGTCAGTATTTTCCTTCGAAGCTCCGGATCATTAGGGATGCATAGACGATCCCTAAGGTATAGTACCCCCCCCTTTGGCGATATGAAAACCGTCGCCTCTTCCTTCTACGATCTCCTGTTTTATTTTCTGGAGACCCAGATCACCATTTTGTTTTTCCAATATGTCCTCACATAGCGCGGGCGATATTGTCATGGTGGAAAGTCGCCCGGAGATGATCTCGACCCCAAAATTCATAATTTCTCTTCCAAGTGGTCGGGGTAATTTAGATATGGACATCAAAGTGGCACTTGACTTCCGGCTGAGTGCATCGGCCACCTTGTTCGCCTTCCCTGGATGATAGAAGATCTCGCAGTCATAGTCCTTTACCAACTCAAGCCATCGGCGTTGTCTCATATTCAGGTCCTTCTGAGTGAAGAAATATCGCAGACTCTGGTGGTCTGTATAAATTTGACACTGCGCTCCGTACAGATAATGCCTCCATATCTTAAGAGCGAAGACCACCGCGGCCAGTTCCAGATCATGAGTGGGGTAATTCTGTTCATATTCCTTGAGTTGTCTAGAGGCATAGGCAATAACTTTTCCATTCTGCATAAGTACAGCTCCAAGTCCTAATTTGGAGGCATCACTATACATGTCAAAGCTCTGATTACATTCTGGAAGGGTAAGGATTGGTGCACTGGTGAGTCTCCTTTTTAGTTCCAAGAAACTCTTTTCACAGTCTTCCGTCCATTCGTACTTCTTATCCTTCCGGGTGAGAGCCGTTAAAGGGGCTGCGATCCTCGAGAAATCCTCCACAAATTTTCTATAATAGCCCGCCAACCCCAGAAAACTTCTGATCTCACTGGCGTTCTTCGGCCGGCTCTAGTTATTCACCGCTTCAACCTTCATTGGATCCACCATAACTCCGTCTTTAGAGATAATATGGCCCAAAAAGCCCACTTGGTCAAGCCAGAACTCACATTTGGAAAATTTTGCATACAATTGCTTTTCCCGAAGAATCTCTAATACTTTCTTCATATGTTCAGTGTGCTCTTCTTGGGTCCTCGAATAAATAAGAATATCATCGATGAAGACGATCACATATTTGTCGAGGAACGACGAGAACACCCAATTCATCAGGTCCATAAACATAGCAGGGGCATTCGTCACGCCGAAAGGCATAACAACAAACTCAAAATGCCCGTACCTTGTTCGGAAAGCCGTCTTTGGAACATCCTCTTGTTTTACTCTAACTTGATGGTACCCAGACCTCAAATCAATTTTTGAGAAAACAGTGGCTCCCTTTAATTGGTCAAACAGGTCATCTATCCTCGGAAGGGGATACCTGTTCTTAATGGTTACGTTGTTCAGCGCTCGATAATCTATGCACATACGCATAGATCCGTCTTTCTTCTTCACAAACAATACTGGAGCTCCCCACGGGGAATGACTAGGGCGAATAAATCCCTTATCTAGCAACTCCTGTAGCTGTTCCTGAAGTTCCTTCAACTCAACCGGCGCCATACGGTAAGGTGCCTTGGAGATCGGGTTAGTACCAGGAATTAATTCGATCTCAAATTCCACTTCTCTATCAGGAGCTAATCCTGGTAACTCATCTGGGAAAACCTCTGGGTAATCACATACCACCCGGACATCTTCCAGCTTCCGATCCTTCCCTTGACTGGCATCCACCACATATGCTAGAAATCCAGTACATCCTTTGTCTAACATCTTCTGAGCTTGGAGAGCTGATAAATATTTCCCGGTTCTTTTCCTTGACTCCCCGATAAATTCGAACTTAGAACTTCCCTCAGGTCGAAAGACCACCTTTCGCTTACGGCACTCAATAGAAGCACCGTATTTACCCAGGAAGTCCATTCCCATTATAACATCATAATCATGCATGTCAAGTACTATCAGATCGCAGTAAAGTTCCCTTCCTGAAATTCTGACCGGCACCGCACGCAGTACATGAGTAGATGTCATTATCTCTCCTGAAGGCAGGGTCGTTAAGAACCTGCCATCCAACTCTTGCGGATGCCTATCTATCTTCTTGGTATATGGCACAGAAATAAACGAGTGCGTTGCCCCAGTATCAAATAATGCGGTAGCATACTGACTGAAAATAAGTATCTGACCTGTGACAACCGTAGAAGCTTCCGCAGTGTCCTCCTTGGTAACCGAGAAAACCCTGGCATTCGTCACTGTTGGAGAGGCCTCCAACATCGGGGTTCCTTCCAGCTCAGCTGGCATATAGTGCAATTTCGCCGGTGCACCCTGGTACTGAGCCAGTGGTTGGGGAGGGGCCTGGTTCTTTGTAGGACAGTGAGCCGCCATATGTCCCTCCACACCACAGGTGAAACACCGGTTCGTGCCCTTGCGGCATTCTCCGGAGTGATTCTTCCCGCATGTCGTGCACGATGAAAACTTGGTCTGTTTATTTGCTGGTCCCCCTGGAGAGTTGTTCCATGACTTCCTTTTACCACCCTGATCCCCCTTCCCGCTAGCGTGGTTGCTCTGGGACCTCTGTCCTCCTAAGCGATTATTAACGGAAAGAACATTAGGGATAATGAGAGAAAGAATCGAGGATTCCGGTATGAACTTGACTCTTACTTTCATTCATCGCCTTCCGTTGCTGAGTGATATTGTTCAGGTAGTGCTCAGTGAGTAGGGCACTACTAAACAGTTCCTCGGCGGTTTGGGGCCTGTTAACTCCACCAGCCACATTCAGAGCTATTTCAGGCCGCAACATTCTTAGCATAAGTCGGACCCTCTCTTTCTCAGTACGGACCAACTCAGGGCACAGCCGAGCCAGTCGATTAAATTTCTTCACGGCCTCATTAACCGAGAGATCGCCCTGCCGGAATTCCGTGAATTCGTCGTAGTGTTTGTTCGTGACCCGCATGTTGAAGAATTCTTCAAAGAACTCTGATTCGAAATCGGACCACGCCATCTGGTCCACCGGTCTCTTGGCCTTGACCCTTTCCCACCACATTCTGGCATCCCCAGTCAGGCAGAATGACGCACACTTGATCTTCTCATGCTCAGGCCAGTCCAACAGCTCCAGAGTACTTTCCATCATCTTGAACCATGCCTGGGCGTCCCAAGGTTCGCCAGCACCGGAAAAATTTTCCGGTTTCAGCCTTAACCATTGGATCAGGTAAGCCTCCTGTCGTGCCACAGTGGTCGAGCCCGGCGGAGGAGTGTGCGTAACCGTAGGTGCCACAGGTATAGCAGTCTGGTTCACTGGTGGAGTAGTAGAATTTTCCTGTTGGTTCATCAAGGTGTTAATAGTCTGCTGCTGCTCGGTGACTTGGCGCTGAAGTTGGGTTACCAATTGCACCAGATCAGGCGGTGGGGCTGCCTCGTTAAGTCGGTTACTCTGTCTTCTAACCATGTTTTTCTTCACCAAAGACAAGTATGATCATTATCAGTCCTTTTCTACCCCTATATTATTCTAAGCATCTAATTCCTAAAAGAAGATAAAATATCGTTCATCGTTACATATCTTAAGGTACCTTTCATCATAACCATCGTTCATACTTGCATATCCTAAATCATAAAACATCTTACTATAAGATATGTAAGGAGGTACTTACTTGGAAGCGGCAGGAAGAGGGCTTGATGTGTGTGTAGTGAGATGGTTACTGCTCTGATACCAACCTGTAACGCCCGCTTTTTTTTTCCTAAGCGGCGTTACGTTAATATGCTTAGGGCATGTAGACATCATAAGACAGTGGAATAACTTTAACTTATACATGCCCTATCACCATTCCTAACTTAATAACATGGGAACCTTAGCACATTAACTTTGAACTTACGCATCATATCATGTCATACATAACATCATATCATAGGTTCCAGAAGTCATTATTCAAACATATAAGTAACCGAGGTGAAGTTCTAGCATCAACAGTAAACATATGGTTTCCTGGGCCAAGTCACTACTACACACATGCGTTCTTGCCCTCCTGCTGCTTCCATCATTGTCCCCTTGAATGATCTGCGGTATAAGGAAATAAGACTGTAAGCTCACAGATTTAGTAAGACTCTTTCCTACTCACAAAAACCATTCATCATTCATCATCTCATAATGAGCACATGAAACATTAACATACTTGGTGCTCTACTTAGAACATAACATCCTACATCACTTATCGTATACATAGCATGACATTAACATAAACATAGTAAACATTCTAAACATTGCATGATACATGGCATAAACATAAACATAGTAAACATTCTAAGCATGGCATGATACATAGCATAAACATAAACATAGTGAACATTCTAAGCATGGCATAATACATGGCATAATACCTATCATATCATATGAACATCTTCTTAACATAATCATGGCCTAGTTCATTCATTCTCATGCATACTTCTTAACATGAACGTAAGCATAAAATCTTATCACATAGCATAATGCATAACATGAATGGATGCATGAGTGGAATGCATATACATAAGGATGCTTAACTTTTAAAAACATACTTTTAAATGCTTAACATAATCATCATAACATCATTTGGGGTCCCCGACTTGTACCACATACATACATCATAGCGCGCATCCCTAGCAAGTCCGAGGTCGCGAGCCCCGACCTACTAGGGTAAGGACAGCATAGTCGGTAGTCCCCGAACCGAGGCGTTCTTAAGGTGCCCATCCCTGTTGCACAGCTCCGGTAGTGCCAGAACCGTGGACAGCTTCGGTAGTCCAAAACCGGGGTGTTCTTAAGTGTCCATCCCTTGGACCCATACTTCGGTCCGGTACAAGCCCATACATAAAGTAAAATACTTTTCATGTTTCATCATTCATAAGACATTCATAGCATAACCATGTTACATAAAGCATGACTTAACACATGCTTGTCCTTTCATTGTTCATTCTTATTGCATAACATCATGATGCCTGTAAGGCATGAGCATTATCTTCATTCATAAATATGGTATGCATCTTCTTTCATAAGCATGACATACATCTTTATTCATACAACATGACATGCATCATTCTTATCATGAACATAAACATAACATACTTATCATGCATCATTCTTATTATGAACCTAACATAACATACCTATCATAGCATCATTCTTATCATGAACATACCCCTATCATACTTCATCATTCATATCATGAACATAAACCTATCATACTTATCATGGCATCCAGTCATAACCTAAACATTAACCATAAAGCATGGTGCTTAAACCATAGGGTCATGGTTAACATGATTCCTACCACATGCTTGATCCTATACATATAAATACTTTATGGTAAACATGAACCATCATTCTTTGAACCCTAACTCCACCCCCAAACCCTAGATCCAAGGCTTGGCCGAAACTTCTAAGGTGGTGTTCCATCAATTCCATAAACATGTAATATAGCATAAGGTAAAGGAACTACCATACATTATTTATAAGACCATAGGAAGTCCTTGGGGCTCATGATTAGGGTCAACCCTAACCTTTAGGCCACTTTCCTAGGGCTGGCCGAAACTTATAAGGCCATGGGGGGATGGAAAAATTCCATTAAAATCCCCAATCAATCATTAAACACTAATCACATCTTACCATAGAGCCATTGGAGCCCTTACTTGAAATAAATCATAACTTTTACCCTATTAACCCTTCTTGGCCGAAACTTATAGAGTCTCTAGGCCATGTGAAAATTCACATAATCACCCTCCATCACCCTTATATCATGACAACACATAAAAATATATACTTGAAGTTTAGGACTCAACCCTAACCTTTGGGTCCTTGAGGTTGGCCGAAACTTATAGGGTCTCTAGGGTAATCCAAAAATTCCCAAAAATTATACTTAACCTCTACACATCATAAGGGAACATTAAAAACATTATCAAGATTTTTTTCATAATTATAGACCTTTAAATCATGGTGGCCGAAACCCTTAAACTTAGGGTTCTTAGTTTTGTTTCTTTCATGTTGGCCGAAACCCTAGGGTGTCCTAGGGTACTTCAAAAATTCCCAAAAATTATACTTAACCTCTAAACATCATAATGGAACATTAAAAAACATTATCATGATATTTATCATAATTATAAACCTTTAAATCATGGTGGCCAAAACCCTTAAACTTAGGGTTCTTAGTTTTGTTTCTTTCATGTTGGCCGAAACCCTAGGGTGTCCTAGGGTACTCCAAAAATTCCCAAAAATTATAATTAACCTCTAAACATCATAAGGGAACATTAAAAAACATTATCATGATTTTTGGAATAATTATAGACCTTTAAATCATGGTGGCCGAAACCCTTAAACTTAGGGTTCTTAGTTTTTCTTCCTTTCAACATCAAATCCAAAAACTAACCAATATATCATGCTAAAAATCATGGAAATCATAAGGAACTATTATACCACAGGTGAGGGAGTCTTACCTTGGGTTTCTTGATTTTTTGAACCTTAGAAGAGAAGAAAATGGTAAGATCTTTGGACCCTTGAACACCCTTGTCCTTGTATCCTTGGAAGACCCCTTAGATCTTGGAGATGAGACCTTGGTGGAAGTTTTTCCAAGGGAGAGCTCCCTTGAAGGTGTTCGGCTAGGATGAGGGAAGGAGGAGGAAGCAATTGCAAAGTAATGGGAAGAAAAGGTAACTCCCAAACCCCCCTATTTATCACCCATTAAGGAGGTAAATGAAGAGTCTCTCCATGACCCTTCATCTTTTTCTAAGCCTTAACCAATATCCACTTCATTTTCTCATAATATTCCCTTGCTAGATGAGTTGGTTAGAGCCTACATGGTTGTATAAGAGGTCCAAGGTTCAATCCTTGGCTTATGCACCTTTATTTTTATTTTTATTTTTATTTCATTTATCTTATTATTTTATTATTCCTAAATTTCGAAAATCCCCCCTAAAATCACCCATAATTATGCTAATATTCCTAAATAAAATCTTTTTATATTTATATTAATTTTACCTAATTAATACCCATTTTTGGGCCCATTTAAAGCTCATTAGTACCTAATTTCTCGATTTAAATAGGAACATTAGGCTAAGATTTACCCATAATCGTGCTAATATGCCTAATTAAATCATATTTATATTTCTACTAATTTTTTTACCTAAAATCCACCTATAAACGTGGTACTAGAAAGCCCATATAAGGCCCATTAGTACTTAGTTTTTCTCAATTTAAATGAGAAAATACGGATTTCTAGGCCACATTTTGTATTAATATTTCTAGATCCCTCGGAAAATTATCTAAACATGCTCAATATTTTAAGAAAATATTAAGAGAATTTTCCGGGTCGTTACAGTAGCAGTATCGCAGGGATCTCGGACTGGCATGAAGAAGGCGAAAGGCAAATGCTTCACAAGCCAGCAGACTGGACATTGAAAAGTGAACTGTCCCTGTTGTCAAGAGAAAATTATATCTTTTTCTTTTGTCGTTGTAACATGTTTAGCAGAGTTACCTACCGGTACCTGGTGGGTAGATACGGAAGCCACTAAACATGTCTGCAATTCTTTGCAGGGGTTCTAGGAAACCCGACGACTAGCAAAGGAAGAGATTACAGTCTACAAGGGATATGCTACGAAGGTGACTACTATTGCAGTGGGAGTTATTTATTTGTCTTTAGATGATAAAGTTTTGGTTTTAAGATTGCTTTTATGTACATAATATTTAGAAAGAACTCTGGTTCAGTTTCTGAAATAAAAGATATTCTATTGCTTTTTGTGAAAAGTGGAATAGAAACATTATCTATTCAGGTACATTGATAGGCAATTGGTACACAATAAAACCAAAGTCTCCCATGATGCAAATAGTAGTTAATAGCTCATCATCTAACCTATGTAAGAGAAAGGTTCCTTCCGAGATGAACCAAACATACCTTTAGCATCTATGGCTTGGTCTTATTAACCTTAGTAGGATTCAAAGGTCGATAGCCGATGGGCCCTCGGGTTCATTTGTAACGACCCGGAATTCTTAATATTTCTTTAAAATATTGGGCATGATTAGATAATTTTCCGAGGGACCTAGAAATATTAATACGAATTTTAACATAGAAATCCATGCTTTTTCCATTTAAATTGGGGAAATAGGCACTAATGGGCCTTATATGAGCTTTCTAGTACCATGATTATTAGTGAATTTTAGGTAATAATTTATAGAAATATAAAGGGATTTTGATGAGAAATATTAACATAATTATGGGGGGATTTTTAGGGGATTTTCGAAATATTAGAAAAAAATAAAATAAAAATAAAAATGGAAAATTAGTGTATGCACCAAGGATTGAACCTTGGACCTCTTGTACAACCATGCATGCTCTAACCAATTCACCTAGCAAGGGAGTGCTATGAAGAAATGAAGTGGATTATGGTTAAGGCTTAGGAAAAATGAAGAGTCACCAACCATGACTCTTCACTTACCCTCCTTAATGTGTTATAAAGAGGGGGAATGAGAGTTTCTTTCTTCATTCCATCAAGTCCACATTTCTTCTTCCTCCTCCCTCATTCTAGCCGAAACCCCCAAGAGGGATTCTCCCTTGGAAAAAGTTCACCTAAGGTTCCATCTCCAAGATCCAAGGCTTTTACAAGGGTACAAAGGCTAGGGGTGGTCAAGAGGCAACAAGATCTTCATCCTTCTCCCAAATCTAAGGTTCATAATCAAGACCAACCAAGGTAAGACTCTCTCACCTGTGGTATAATAGCTCTCTTGAAGTTTAACATGATATGAAAGTCTTGTTTGAATTTTATGTTGAAAAAAAAGGAAAAGAGCCATGCATCCTAACCTAGGTTTCGGCCACTAGGGTTTTTGGGGTCAAAGTTGATGTTAAAAATCTTACTCATGCTTTCTAATGTTTTTCCATGATGAATATAAGTTAAAATAAGATTTGGAGAAATTTTGGGGTACCCTAGTATCCCCTAGGGTTTCGGCCAACCCCATGAACCCATGAGTAGGGTTGGATCTAAACCTTCAAGTATATATTTTGTGTATTATCATGATATAAGGGAGATTGATGGTGACTTATGTGAATTTTCACGAGGCTTTGTGATCCTATAACCTTCGGCCAAGTAGGGGTCTAGGGCAAAGAGTTGGAGCTTACCTTAAGTAAGGGTCCTAATGGTTCCTATGGTATGGTATGGAAGGCGTTAGATGGTTAATTGGAAATTCTATGAATTTATGCATGCACCCATGGATCCTTATATGTTTTGGCCAACCCTAAAAATAGGGCTTGGGGTTAGGGTGAACCCTAATCATGAGCCTAAATGGCTTCTTATGGCCCTATAGGTAATGTATGGTTGTCACTTTTCCTTATGCTACCTTACATGTAATTGAATGATGGAACTCCTCCCTTATAGGTTTCGGCCAAACAAGGTAACTAGGGTTTGGGTGGAGTTAGGGTTTGAAGAATGATGGTTTATTATGAAGTATATATATAGGTTCAAGCATGCGGTAGAAATTAAGTTACCTATAACCCTAACCTTAAACACCATGTTTCATGTTTGTATGTTTGGATGCCATGCACTTGGATAATAGATAACATGTTTATGGAAGTCCTAACTATGCAAGCTTGAGATAGATACCATGCTTATGTATGAAATGCAATGCTTACCTTATGTATTATGACCATGCAAGCTCCATGGATTAGGAAAAATGGTTTATGTAAATATATCATGTGCAATGGATATAATGCAATGCTTACCTTAGATGCCATGATCATGCAAGCACTAGGAATAGGAATGATGTTTTATGTAAGCATGCCATGTTTTATGAATGAAGATGCATGCCATGTTTTATGAATGAAGATGCATGCCAAGTTTTATGAATGAAGATGCATGCCATGTTTTATGAAGGAAGATGCATGCCATGTTTATGAACGAAGATGCATGCCATGATGTATGAATGATGAAGCATGTGAAGTATTTTACTTTATGAATGGGCTTGTACCGGACCGAAGTATGAGTCCAAGGGATGGGCACCTTAAGAACGCCCCGATTCTGGACTACCGACTATGCTGTCCACGGTTCTGGCACTACCGAAGCTGTGCAACAGGGATGGGCACCTTAAGAACGCCCCGGTTTTGGGACTACCGACTATGCTGTCCTTACCTAGTAGGTCGGGGCTCGCTACCTCGTATTTACTTAGGGATGCGCGCTTATGATGAATGTATGTGGTACAAGCCGGGGACCCCCAATGATGTTATGATTTTGTTTAACTATTTAAAAGTATGATTTTAAAAGTATGGCTTGGTCTTATTATCCTTAGTAGGATTCAAAGGTCGATAGCCGATGGGCCCTCGGGTTCATTTGTAACGACCCGGAAAATTTTCTTAATATTTCTTTAAAATATTGGGCATGATTAGATAATTTTCCAAGGACCTAGAAATATTAATACGAATTTTAACCTAGAAATCCATGCTTTTTCCATTTAAATTGGGGAAATAGGCACTAATGGGCCTTATATGGGCTTTGTAGTACCATGATTATTGGTGAATTTTAGGTAAAAATTTATAGAAATATAAAGGGATTTTGATGAGAAATATTAACATAATTATGGGGGGATTTTTAGGGGATTTTCGAAATATTAGAAAAAATAAAATAAAAATAAAAATGGAAAATTAGTGCATGCACCAAGGATTGAACCTTGGACCTCTTGTACAACCATGCATGCTCTAACCAATTCACCTAGCAAGGGAGTGCTATGAAGAAATGAAGTGGATTATGGTTAAGGCTTAGGAAAAATGAAGAGTCACCAACCATGACTCTTCACTTACCCTCCTTAATGTGTTATAAAGAGGGGGAATGGGAGTTTCTTTCTTCTTTCCATCAAGTCCACATTTCTTCTTCCTCCTCCCTCATTCTAGCCGAAACCCCCAAGAGGGATTCTCCCTTGGAAAAAGTTCACCTAAGGCTCCATCTCCAAGATCCAAGGCTTTTACAAGGGTACAAAGGCTAGGGGTGGTCAAGAGGCAACAAGATCTTCATCCTTCTCCCAAATCTAAGGTTTATACTCAAGACCAACCAAGGTAAGATTCCCTCACCTGTGGTATAATAGCTCTCTTGTAGTTTACCATGATATGAAAGTCTTGTTTGAATTTTATGTTGAAAAAAAAAGGAAAAGAGCCATTCACCCTAACCTAGGTTTCGGCCACTAGGGTTTTTGGGGTCAAAGTTGATGTTAAAAATCTTACTCATGCTTTCTAATGATTTTCCATGATGAATATAAGTTAAAACAAGATTTGGAGAAATTTTGGGGTACCCTAGTATCCCCTATGGTTTCGGCCAACCCCATGAACCCATGAGTAGGGTTGGATCTAAACCTTCAAGTATATATTTTGTATATTATCATGATATAAGGGAGATTGATGGTGACTTATGCGAATTTTCACGAGGCTTTGTGACCCTATAACTTTCGGCCAAGTAGGGGTCTAGGGCAAAGAGTTGGAGCTTACCTTAAGTAAGGGTCCTAATGGTTCCTATGGTATGGTATGGAAGGCGTTAGATGGTTAATTGGAAATTCTATGAATTTATGCATGCACCCATGGATCCTTATATGTTTCGGCCAACCCTAGAAAATAGGGCTTTGGGTTAGGGTGAACTCTAATCATGAGCCTAAATGGCTTCTTATGGCCCTATAGGTAATGTATTGTTGTCACTTTTCCTTATGCTACCATACATGTAATTGAATGATGGAACTCCTCCCTTATAGGTTTCGGCCAAACAAGGTAACTAGGGTTTGGGTGGAGTTAGGGTTTGAAGAATGATGATTTATGGTTTATTATGAAGTATATATATAGGTTCAAGCATGCAGTAGAAATTAAGTTATCTATAACCCTAACTTTATGCACCATGTTTCATGTTTGTATGTTTGGATGCCATGCACTTGGATAATAGGTAACATGTTTATGGAATTCCTAACTATGCAAGCTTGAGATAGATACCATGCTTATGTATGAAATGCAATGCTTACCTTATGTATTATGACCATGCAAGCTCCATGGATTAGGAAAAATGGTTTATGTAAATATATCATGTGCAATGGATATAATGCAATGCTTACCTTAGATGCCATGATCATGCAAGCACTAGGAATAGGAATGATGTTTTATGTAAGCATGCCATGTTTTATGAATGAAGATGCATGCCATGTTTTATGAATGAAGATGCATGCCAAGTTTTATGAATGAAGATGCATGCCATGTTTTATGAAGGAAGATGCATGTCATGTTTATGAACGAAGATGCATGCTATGTTTATGAATAAAGATGCATGCCATGATGTATGAATGATGAAGCATGTGAAGTATTTTACTTTATGAATGAGCTTGTACCGGACCGAAGTATGGGTCCAAGGGATGGGCACCTTAAGAACGCCGCGATTTTGGACTACCGACTATGCTGTCCACGGTTCTGGCACTACCGAAGCTGTGCAACAGGGATGGGCACCTTAAGAACGCCCCGGTTTTGGGACTACCGACTATGCTGTCCTTACCGTAGTAGGTCGGGGCTCGCTACCTCGTATTTACTTAGGGATGCGCGCTTATGATGAATGTATGTGGTACAAGCCGGGGACCCCCAATGATGTTATGATTTTGTTTAAGTATTTAAAAGTATGATTTTAAAAGATAAGCATCCTTATGTATATGCATTAGACTCATGCATTCATTCATGTTATGCATTCTGCCATGATAGTAATGTCTTATGCTTATGTTTCATGTCAAGAAAATATGCATGATAGTAAACGCTTTATGCTTATGTTTATGTTTATGCCACGTATCATGCCATGCTAAGAATGTTTATTTATGTTTAAGTTTATGCCATGTATCATGCCATGCTAAGAATGTTTATTATGTTTATGTTTATGCCATGTATCATGCCATGCTAGGAATGTTTATTTATGTTTAGGTTTATGCCATGTATCATGCCATGCTAAGAATGTTTATTATGTTTATGTTCATGCCATGTCGAATATATGCTAAGTGATCCTAGATGCTTATGTTCTAAGTAGAACACCAAGGATGTTGATGTTTCATGTGCTCATTATTAAGTGATGAATGGTTTTAGTGAGTAGGAAAGAGTCTTACTAAGCATGTGTGCTTATAGTCTTATTTCCTTATACCGTAGATCACACAAGGGGACAGTAAGGAAGCAGCAGGAGGGCAAGAATGCATGTGTGTGGTAGTGACTTGGCCAAGAAGACAATATGTTTACTCGTCTTATGCTAGAACTTTACCTTTGCTACTTATGTGCTTGAATGATGACTTATGTGACTCTATGACATGATGCTAAGTATGACATGATATGATGCTATGTATGAAGTTAATATGCCAAATTCCCATGTCGTCATGTTAGGAATGGTAGTAGGTACAGGTAGGTGTAAGTTTAAAGTTTTTTCCGCTGCATTATGATGTCCACCTGCCCTACCCATGTTAACGTAACGCCGCTTTATGGAAAGAAAAAAAAAGCGGGCGTTACAGGTTGGTATCAGAGCGGTTACCATCTCACTACACACACATCAAGCTCTCCTCCTGCAGCTTCCAAGTAAGTACCTCTATGCATATCTTATGATAGTAAGTACTTTTAGGATACATTATGTCCTTTAAATAAGCAAGTATGGATGATATGTTATGATTCTAGAATATGCAAGTACGTATGATATCTTATGATTCTAGAATATGCAAGTATGAATTATACATTAGGATAGCAAGTACTTTTAGGATATGTACATTATGATAGCAAGTACTTTTAGGATATGTAATATGAACGATACTTTACCTTTTTTTTTTTTATGAAACCAAATACTTTAGAATCTAATATGCGGGTAGGAATAACAATAGCCTAATGCGATATACTAAGAAGATAGATATGCCTCCACAAGTTCTAGACTGCAAATTCTTAACGACCCTGCCTTCGGGAGAAATAATGACATCCCACATGCTGCGTACTGTGCCAGTCAGAATTGCAGAAAGAGAACTCTACTGCGATCTGCTAGTACTCGACATGCAGAATTATGATGTTATATTGGCTATGGATTTCCTGAGCAAATACGGTGCTTCTATCGAGTGCCGTAAGCGAAAGGTGGTCTTCCAACCCGAGGCAGATGCTATGTTTGAATTTATCGGAGAGTCAAGGAAAAGAACCGGGAAATTCTTATCGACTCCCAAAGCACAGAAGATGTTAGACAAGGGATACACTGGATTTCTAGCACATGTGGTCGACGTAAGTCAAACCAAGGACCAGAAGCTAGAAGAGGCCAGGATTGTATGCAATGACCCAGAGAAGTTTCTTGGAGCTAAAAAGGAGGCTTACAAGTGCTCCAAAATTCTTACCCTTCCGAAAAGTAATCAGAGCTTCGATATGTACAGTGATGCCTCCAAACTAGGACTTGGAGCTGTACTTATGCAGAGTGGTAAGGTCATTGCTTATGCCTCTAGGCAACTCAAGGAACATGAGCAGAACTACCCCACTCATGATCCGGAACTGGTCGCGGTGGTCTCCGCTCTTAAGATATGGAGGCATTATCTGTAGGGAGCGCAGTGTCGAATTTATACAGACCACCAGAGTCTGCGATATTTCTTCACTCAGAAAGACCTGAATATGAGACAACGCCGATGGCTTGAGTTGGTGAAGGACTATGACTGCGAGATCTTCTACCGTCCAGGGAAGGCAAACAAAGTGGCCGATGCACTCAGCCGGAAGTCAAGTGCCACCTTGATGTCCATATCTAAATTACCCCGACCACTCGAAAGAGAACTTATGAATTTTGGGGTCGAGGTCATCTCCGGACGACTTTCCACCATGACCATATCACCCACGCTATTTGAGGACATATTAGAAAAATAAAATGGTGATCTGGGTCTTCAGAAAATAAAACAGGAGATCGTAGAAGGAAAGGGCGATGGTTTTCATATCGCCAAAGAGGGAGTACTCTACCTTAGGGATCGTCTATGTATTCCTAATGATCCGGAGCTTCGAAGGGAAATACTGGCAGAAGCTCACGGAACCCCTTATTCGATGCATCCAGGATCCACCAAGATGTATCAAGATCTGAAGGAGAAGTTTTGGTGGTCCGGTATGAAGAGGGATGTGGCTCAGCATGTTAGTACTTGCATGACTTGTCAGTAAGTAAAAGCAGAACACCAGCGACCTGGAGGAGTTCTGCAGCTACTCGCAATTCCGGAGTGGAAATGGGAAGACATCTCTATGGATTTTATTTCAGGGCTTCCCAGGACTACGAATGGATATGATGCGATTTGGGTAATTGTGGACAGGCTGACGAAGTCTGCTCACTTCCTGGCAATCAAGAAGACGGATTCAATGGAGCAACTGGCTTAATTATATGTTAAGGAGATAATCAGACTTCATGGAGTTCCCAAGACCATCATCTCAGATAGGGATGGTCGCTTTACTTCGCATTTTTGGGAGTGTGTTCAGAAGTCTCTCGGCACTAAATTACGATTTAGCACCGCCTTTCACCCTCAGACTGATGGGCAAACTGAACGGGTGAATCAAGTACTAGAAGACATGTTGCGAGCTTGTGCCTTGGATTTCAAAGGGAGCTGGTGTCGATATCTATGCTTTAAGAATTTGCTTACAATAATAGCTACCAAGCTACTATTGGAATGACACCTTATGAAGCCTTGTATGGGAGGAGATGTAGGTGTCCGATCTGTTGGTATGAGGGTGGAGAAAAGAAGGAAATGGGGCTCACAACGGATGTCATTGACAGCACCACCCGAGCTATACAGAATATTCGACAACGGATAGAAGCTGCTCAGAGTCGGCAGAAGAGTTATGCCGATGTCCGGCGTAGACCACTGGAATTTAATGTTGGAGATTTGGTGTTCCTGAAAGTGGCTCCTATGAAAGGGGTGACAAGATTTGGGAGGAAAGGAAAACTAAGTCCGCGTTATGTGGGGTCGTACCTGATCCTAAAAAGAGTTGGTAAGGTGACATATGAGCTAGAGCTGCCTCCAGAGATGTCGGCCATTTATAATGTGTTCCATGTGTCAACGCTTAAAAAGTGTATCCCAAATATGGACCGAGTGATCGAGCCATAGACAGTACAAGTGCAGGAGGACCTATGCTATGAAAGTAGACCTATCCAGATCTTGGATAAGGAAGTCAATAAGCTAAGGAGTAAGGAAGTACCCTTAGTCAAGGTTCTATCGCAAAGTCAACGGTTCGAAGAAGCTACCTGGGAACGCGAGGACGAGATGAGGCGCAAGTACCCGGAGCTATTCTAAGTTCGAGGACGAACTTTCACGAGGTATGGGGGATTGTAACGACCCGGAAAATTTTCTTAATATTTCTTTAAAATATTGGGCATGATTAGATAATTTTCCGAGGGACCTAGAAATATTAATACGAATTTTAACCTAGAAATCCATGCTTTTTCCATTTAAATTGGGGAAATAGGCACTAATGGGCCTTATATGAGCTTTCTAGTACCATGATTATTGGTGAATTTTAGGTAAAAAATTATAGAAATATAAAGGGATTTTGATGAGAAATATTAACATAATTATGTGGGGATTTTTAGGGGATTTTCGAAATATTAGAAAAAAATAAAATAAAAATAAAAATGGAAAATTAGTGCATGCACCAAGGATTGAACCTTGGACCTCTTGTACAACCATGCATGCTCTAACCAATTCACCTAGCAAGGGAGTGCTATGAAGAAATGAAGTGGATTATGGTTAAGGCTAAGGAAAAATGAAGAGTCACCAACCATGACTCTTCACTTACCCTCCTTAATGTGTTATAAAGAGGGGGAATGGGAGTTTCTTTCTTCTTTCCATCAAGTCCACATTTCTTCTTCCTCCTTCCTCATTCTAGCCGAAACCCCCAAGAGAGATTCTCCCTTGGAAAAAGTTCACCTAAGGCTCCATCTCCAAGATCCAAGGCTTTTACAAGGGTACAAAGGCTAGGGGTGGTCAAGAGGAAACAAGATCTTCATCCTTCTCCCAAATCTAAGGTTCATAATCAAGACCAATCAAGGTAAGACTCCCTCACCTGTGGTATAATAGCTCTCTTGAGGTTTACCATGATATGAAAGTCTTGTTTGAATTTTATGTTGAAAAAAAAGAAAAAGAGCCATGCACCCTAACCTAGGTTTCGGCCACTAGGGTTTTTGGGGTCCAAGTTGATGTTAAAAATCTTACTCATGCTTTCTAATGTTTTTCCATGATGAATATAAGTTAAAATAAGATTTGGAGAAATTTTGGGGTACCCTAGTATCCCCTAGGGTTTCGGCCAACCCCATGAACCCATGAGTAGGGTTGGATCTAAACCTTCAAGTATATATTTTGTGTATTATCATGATATAAGGGAGATTGATGGTGACTTATGTGAATTTTCACGAGGCTTTGTGACCCTTTAACTTTCGGCCAAGTAGGGGTCTAGGGCAAAGAGTTGGAGCTTACCTTAAGTAAGGGTCCTAATGGTTCCTATGGTATGGTATGGAAGGCGTTAGATGGTTAATTGGAAATTCTATGAATTTATGCATGCACCCATGGATCTTTATATGTTTCGGCCAACCCTAGAAAATAGGGCTTGGGGTTAGGGTGAACCCTAATCATGAGCCTAAATGACTTCTTATGGCCCTATAGGTAATGTATGGTTGTCACTTTTCCTTATGCTACCTTACATGTAATTGAATGATGGAACTCCTCCCTTATAGGTTTCGGCCAAACAAGGTAACTAGGGTTTGGGTGGAGTTAGGGTTTGAAGAATGATGGTTATGGTTTATTATGAAGTATATATATAGGTTCAAGCATGCGGTAGAAATTAAGTTACCTATAACCCTAACCTTAAGCACCATGTTTCATGTTTGTATGTTTGGATGCCATGCACTTGGATAATAGGTAACATGTTTATGGAAGTCCTAACTATGCAAGCTTGAGATAGATACCATGCTTATGTATGAAATGCAATGCTTACCTTATGTATTATGACCATGCAAGCTCCATGGATTAGGAAAAATGGTTTATGTAAATATATCATGTGCAATGGATATAATGCAATGCTTACCTTAGATGCCATGATCATGCAAGCACTAGGAATAGGAATGATGTTTTATGTAAGCATGCCATGTTTTATGAATGAAGATGCATGCCATGTTTTACGAATGAAGATGCATGCCATGTTTATGAACGAAGATGCATGCTATGTTTATGAATAAAGATGCATGCCATGATGTATGAATGATGAAGCATGTGAAGTATTTTACTTTATGAATGGGCTTGTACCGGACCGAAGTATGGGTCCAAGGGATGGGCACCTTAAGAACACCCTGGTTCTGGACTACCGACTATGTTGTCCACGGTTCTGGCACTACCGAAGTTGTGCAACAGGGATGAGCACCTTAAAAACGCCCCGGTTTTGGGACTACCGACTATGCTGTCCTTACCCTAGTAGGTCGGGGCTCGCTACCTCGTATTTACTTAGGGATGCGCGCTTATGATGAATGTATGTGGTACAAGCCGGGGACCCCCAATGATGTTATGATTATGTTTAAGTATTTAAAAGTATGATTTTAAAAGTTAAGCATCCTTATGTATAGGCATTAGACTCATGCATTCATTCATGTTATGTATTCTGCCATGATAGTAATGTCTTATGCTTATGTTTCATGTCAAGAAAATATGCATGATAGTAAACGCTTTATCATTATGTTTATGTTTATGCCATGTATCATGCCATGCTAAGAATGTTTATTTATGTTTAAGTTTATGCCATGTATCATGCCATGCTAAGAATGTTTATTATGTTTATGTTTATGCCATGTATCATGCCATGCTAGGAATGTTTATTTATGTTTAGGTTTATGCCATGTATCATGCCATGCTAAGAATGTTTATTATGTTTATGTTCATGCCATGTCGAATATATGCTAAGTGATCCTAGATGCTTATGTTCTAAGTAGAGCACCAAGGATGTTGATGTTTCATGTGCTCATTATTAAGTGATGAATGGTTTTAGTGAGTAGGAATGAGTCTTACTAAGCCTGTGTGCTTATAGTCTTATTTCCTTATACCGCAGATCACACAAGGGGACAGTAAAGAAGCAGCAGAAGGGCAAGAATGCATGTGTGTGGTAGTGACTTGGCCAAGAAGACAATATGTTTACTCGTCTTATGCTAGAACTTTACCTTTGCTACTTATGTGCTTGAATGATGACTTATGTGACTCTATGACATGATGCTAAGTATGACATGATATGATGCTAATTATGAAATTAATATGCCAAGTTCCCATGTCGTCATGTTAGGAATGGTAGTAGGTACAGGTAGGTGTAAGTTTAAAGTTTTTTTCCGCTGCATTATGATGTCCACCTGCCCTACCCATGTTAACGTAACGCCGCTTTATGGAAAGAAAAAAAAAATCGGGCATTACATCATTGGTGGTGGGAGATTTCCCAACCTTTGAATCTTACTTGGAAGGTAAGACGACCAAGAGGCCTTTCAAGGCTGAGAGGTATAGAGCCAAAGATATGTTTGAATCGGTTCATTCTGATTTGTGAGATCCTATGCCTATCCAAGATAGAGGTAGCTTTGAATACTTCGTGAGATGAATATTCAAAGTTATGGATACGTTTACTTGATGGCCGCAAGTCTGAATCTTTGATTAGTTCAAAGAATTCAAGACGGTTGTGGAGAAACATCAAGGTAAAGCCATCAAGACACTATGATCGGATCATGGTGGAGGGTACCTCTTGGGAAAGTTTAGGACATACTTATCAGCATTCCCAATTAACTGCACCCGGTACGCCCCAACAGAACGGTGCAGTAGAGCGAAGAAAAAGAGTTCTTATGGAAATGGTTAGGACAATGATGAGTTGCTTCGAGTTGTCAGATTCGTTCTAGGGATATGCTCTAGATATGAAAGTGTACATACTTGATACCATCTAGGTCAGTGCCTTCGACTCCCATAGAAATGTGTACTGGACGAAAGCCATGTCTAAGACATATTTGGACATGGGATAGCTCAGCACATGTCCTGAGAGGGGGTACTGATAAGATTGGAATCTCGTGTGTAGGCTATCTTAGAGGAACGAAAGGTGGTTCTATAGTCCTAAGGATCAGAGGGTAATCGTTGGGACGAATACCAGATTCATAGAAGAAGACTATGTGATCAACCACAAGCCCATTAGTAGACTAGTTCTTGAAAAATTAAGTGGGGATGTTTTGACCTTAGTACCAACTGTACAAGAAGATATACCACATGTCACTGCACCTCGTGTCACAGAAGATATGTTGGATCTTGTATGTCTTGCTAGAGGGGGGTGAATAGTAATTTTCAGATTCTTTCTTCCGACACGGTTAGTTGCACAAGCGGAATATACAATAAAAATGAAACTAACAACAAAGAACAATGCTAACAGGAAGATTTCATTGGTATCCACCCCTAAGGGTGACTAATCCAAGAGTCCGTCGGTGGATCACTCCCCGAATAACCTCTGACTAGCCCTTGTCACTCCTTGTGGGTGGAGAAACCTCGCCACAACACCTCGACAATGATCTGACCACAACAGGCTACTAACAAGCTTTGACCAAGCAAGTTTCACCAAGAACCCCAGCCCAAACCGAGTTCTCTTTAAATAGAACTCGAGCTGGAAACCCTCGCTGGTAGTCGACTGCTCCCAGGGCAGTCGACTGCCCCACCTAAATTCGACCGTTGACAACCCCAACGTTCGAATCCAGCTATACACCAGTCGACTACTCCCAGAGTAGTTGACTGGCCCAGAGTCCAGAACCTTTCTGTGTGTTTTATCAGTCGACTGCCCCACTCACACACCTAGGGTTTCGCTTCTCGAGTACACTTCTCTCAGCACTCAACCCCTAGGATTTCCCGAGTACAATCACACAACACTCGTATCCTCACGACTCAATTGACTCCTCATCAGCAGCCTCGATATTGCCTTCGCGCCCTCTTCATCTTCGGCCCCGTACCTCGGATGCACGCAAGCCTCCAGTTTTGCTCCATGCCATCCTTCACACATGCCTCGAAGTCCGCACCCCTAGCTCATTATCCTTGCTCTCCAAGGTCCCTCAGGTGCACACAAGCCTCCAGCTTGTCTCCATGCCACCCTTCACCGTACTGAGTGTTAGTGATATGAGAGAAGTGTCCTAAGGCAATCGCCTTATGATGTAAACATTTATATTAATAAATGATAATTCACTATTTGAGTATACATGTTTTGTGTATTTGATTGGGATCTTAAACTCATCTACTGAATGTCCGCAATACAACTCACAGCATAAGAGAATTTGTGATGGGATCACAACTAGTGATTATCTCTAATGTGCAATTGTGAAGTATTGAAATTATCCCTAGTCGATGAATTGATAAAAACGGACACTATCAATTCTGTTGAGACTAGCATGGGTTATTCTCTAATCAGCGGATTCTCACTGGCTGGTGACATTGGGATGTCCGAAGATAAACATGGATGCTAGTTAAGGGAACTAGTTCATTGGAGTGACTAGCTGTAAGACTTCATATGGGAATCTACATGTAGATATGTCAATGAAGTTCTTACTGCAGCTTAAGTGCGATGTTCCTTTGACTTGCGGTGTTCAAGTCATCTTGGTCATGGAGACTTATACTTTAACATCTTAAGCAAGCATCTCCAAGGAGGTATGGACCCAGGATGATTGGGTATAAGCCGAAGTGCTCGAAGATGTTTGAACAGCCTACAAAGGATTCACCACTCCTTGCGAGGAGATGTATACCCAGGCCTATCGTCGGATTGTTACTCAAAACCTCTGGCCAGAGTAGATCATGTTTAGAGTGCGAGTCTCTTAAATACATGAGAGTAATTAGAAATCCAAAGGATGAGAAAGACACTACTTAGGCTAGGTGTGACATAGTCAGCCTAGTGGGGATTGACACAAACAGACCGTGTCCTGAACCAAGTGGGTATAAGATGGTGAAGGGAATGGGGCACGATTCATTAGAGTTGCTGAAGGGTTTCAGAATAATTTCTTCTGAGGTCAAACCGTTGATCTTTCGATTAATTGGGGATCATGATGTACTACTAGGTGCCACTCATGATCGTTCTATAATTGGTTAATTATAGACGGCCAACATAAATCGAAAGCCTATTTAGTCACACGCACTACGAGTAATTCGAGGGATTTAAAATGAGTTGAAAATTGAATTTTTCGATCAAGAGAAATAAGTCAAATCTGAGTTGATCAGAGGCGCAACGGAAACTTAAAATGGCTAAGTCTTTTGAAGGCTTATTGGGTGAATTAAATGAGTTTAATTCGCGATCGGTTCGGGTTGTTTTGGCCGACCAAAGAGGGTGCCCACCCTCTTGGTTTGGCCGACCAATGAAAGGGGGATAAACCAATTTAATTGGTTTAATTAATAAAATAAATCTAGCGCGATTTATTTTATAAATTATGGATAAATAAATTGATATATAAAGAAATTTATATAAAGAGATTTATAAATAAATTTGTAAAAATTTATTCTTTTTATGGAAATTAAAATGAACCATGAATTGGTTTTATTTTAATTTATAAAATCAATTATGAATTGATTTATCCATAATAAAGAAAATTTTTATACAAATTTTATTCCATAATTAAAAGACAGAAATAATTGTTTTATTATAAATTAGTTATAATAAAACTTGGTTTAAACGGAATAATTCATAAAAGAATTTATAGGATAAATTTGTTATGAAAAATTCCGTTAAGAGGGAGACTTGGCAAGGGAGAAGCAACTATATAAGGAACCAAAAAGAAGCCTTTAATTCTTAATGAATAATTGATAGAGATTAATTATTCTCTCCCTCTCTCTCTCTTAATCTCTTTTCCTCCTCTTCTCCTTCCCATTAGGGCCGGCGCCCTCCTTGTGCTTTAGGGCCGGCGCCTCCCTTTCCCACCCTAGGGCCGGCGCACCCTAGGGTTGCCGTGGACCAAGAACACCAAGGAGAAGCCAAGAAGAAGAAGAAGAAGCGAATAGCAACTCCTCTCTTCCCGGAATTTCGATTCCGTTTCTTGGTGGTACATTTCCATTAATTTCTCTTGTTCTTTTAGTTGTGCCTTCCGAGAATCTAGTAGTTCTCGTCGGCACAAAACTCGTGACTTTGCGAAGTCATCCCGAAGAGAACTCGGCGTGGACGCGAATAGAGGCGGAGCTTCCAAGGGACGCTACGGTTGGATCTCGTCCTTTTTCCGACTTACGAGAGGTATAAAGTAAATTAGTTTACTTTTCCGCAATGTTTTATTTTATGATTATGTCAATACACCATAAGGTTGCATGCTAGATACGTGGTTAAAATAATTTAGGAAATTATTTTATGCTAATTCTTCCGCTGCACGTAAAATTTTTTGAATTTTACGAACACGTATCCTTATCGACATGCACCCGGACCCAACACTGAGGCCATCCAGTCAAGTCAATATGTGTAACCTGTACAATCTGCACACTCAACATACACATATTAGAACACAAGGGAAACCTAACTTAAACCCTTTGCCCATACATCAAAACTCATGATTATTCCAGATCATAGATTGCCTCAACAATCTCCCCCTTTTTGATGTTTGGCAATACGTTTAAGTTAGGGAAACAAATAGCAATAATAAGTAGCAAAAACAATGCTAAATAAACATTTGGACTTACACTGCCAAGACTCCATCTTGGACTTACACCGCCAATGCATATGTAATGCATGGATCCTATCCCAAGACATCCCACACCTAACCCTCCAAGTTAGGAATTTTCCACACCTAACCCTCCAAGTTAGGGCTTTTCATACTTAACCCTCCAAGTTAGGACTTTTCACACACCTAAATTCCCAAAGTTAGGAATTTTCACCAAAACGGGCTTTTAAAGCTTCTCCAAATCTCCCCTACATTGGACTTACAAAGGCTTTTTAAGAACCTCTCCAAGGTTCCCCTTATGCCAAGAATGGAGAAACCATGCTCCCCCTTAATCTCAGCCCCCCCTAAACCTATGGTTTCTTGCAAAGGTGTGTTTGATTTTCCAAATTAAACCCAACACTTCTCCCCGTTTGCCTAACATCAAAAAAAATCCAATAATATCCCAATTATTGGTTCTTTAAATCCCCAATGATCCTAAACACAGTGTACTAGCCCTCATACACTCATTTTCCATCATTTGGACCCAAATCAGCTGCTGACTACCCAAATCAGCCCTGACCAGTCGACTGCCCCTGTTGTCAGTCGACTGATACTCTGAAAATCAATTTTTCAGGTCACATTCAGAAATGCGCTAGAAATTTCACAAATCTCCAAAAATTCTCAAATTTTGTGGAGAAGTTTGTGGTACCCATACCTACTTGGGAAAAATACATTCCAAAATATATCTATCACTATTCCCAAGTTTGACACAAAATCCAAAACTAACTAAAAACTTCAATCATTGACCTAAAGTCGTAGTTTTGGTCTCCACTTGATGTCTTTGCCCATGCCAACCCACAATGCGCCCCTAGCATTGATTTTCATGGCAATTACACTCCAAAAACCAATTTTCATGCAATATGACCCCAATGTCATATTTTCATGCATGAAACTCAAAAACACCGTGCCAAAACTCAAGAATTGAGACTCAAGTCCGTCACCAATTCTTTTGGCACACTCCATGGTCCATCTAGACCTCTAGGAGCAACCCCAAAAATTTTCTATGAAAACTAAGGCAACTAGGAGGCAACCTCCCCCTTAACCTATGTCTTTTCCCAATTTTCATTTTACCTAGGTGAAGTGCTACCCAACTTAACACCCTAAACTCAAGTTAAGTTATGCCCCAACTTAACATCACAACACCATGTTGAGTTATGCCCAACCCAACACCCGAGTTCTTCCCCCTTGGACACCATTAAAGGATTGGCCCAAGCAACCTTATCCCTAGTGCCAAAAAGAACTCAACAAAACCTTAAACAATCTAAAAGTTTCCAAGCACATTTACTAGGATATACCCTATTCTAGAAAAATATGATTCCATGAAAATATCAAGTGTGCTTGACTTTTGGTACATTCTCTAATTTCCTAAAACATTTGCATTTTGTATCAACTTCGAACTCTATTCAAGATTCCTTGTGTTTGCAACTTCTAACCATTATCAATTCACACAAGGAATTGTCCTCAATTTTCCCTTTTATGTATCCTTAATATGATGAAAGTCTTCCCCTTTTTATCTCTTAATCCTTAGATGTGTATGGGGAACTTCCATATCCATTCGTTCATCAAACACTTATCATTCAAAATCATCCAATGAATCTTAAGCATATCAAATCATGACCTAAACTCTCATGAACCTTTCTTATGCTTCCAATTTTGTAATTTCTTATCATCCAATAGCCTTTTCATCTTAACCCTTATGGATCAGTCGACTGCTCCTGGGGCAATCGACTGCCAAAACTTACAGAATGTTTCTGGGCTCAGATCAGTCGACTGCCCCCCAGGGCAGTCGACTGATACCTGAATTTCAGGTTTTCAACCCAATTTCAGAAATGTCTAACTAATTCTACAAATCTCCGAAAAATTTGAAATTTAGTAGGGAGATTTGTGAAGCCTATATCTACTTGGGAAAAATATGTTTCCAAACAAATGTACTCCATATCCCATTATTGACACGAAATTTCATTCCTCCTAAAGTGTATCATTTAGACTTCTCCCAAAAGTCCTAATTCTAGCCTTTCCTTGATATATCTTCTAATATTTGGCCATAATCCATTTCTAGCACTGAATTATATAGTATTTACTCATTAAACCTTATTTTTATCGAATATAATCCTATTTTCATCTTTTTCTCCCTAAAACTCCTTTTAATGTGCCAATTCTCTAGGATTAAAACTTACCCAAGTCTTTCAATCCTTTTTGGCACATTTCATCTAATTTCCTAGGAGAAAACCTTTTGAGATCCATTTACCATGGATCTCATAGGCTCCTAGAGCTCCCCCTTGAGCTCTTAGCCCTAGCCACCTCCCTAGGTGACTCAATCCACACTAGGCCACACCGGTGAGCCCCTGGTGATTCTTGGCCTACAAAATGAACCCTCTTAACCTTAGACACCTTGTCTATGGTTAAGTCCTTCTCTTTACCTCTAAATAGCACTCCCTTGCCATTTTTAGACTTCTCCTTCTTGCCATTACTATATGCTTCCCCAGCATATTTCTTTTCCTCGGCATTGGAGACCTTAGACCGGTAGCCCAACCCCGATCTATCATAGTTGGGTTTTAAACTATCCAACACCATGTCTAAACCCTTAGATCCAACATTGAATCTTTCCAGAGTCTTTTCCAATGTATCAAGCCTTGCCCTCAATGCTTGATTTTCCCTTGCCAAGTTTCTAACCTTAGTTTCCATATGTCCACCTTGGACATTCCTAGACCTACCCTCCTTTTTAGGCACATTCCTTCTCTTCTTGGGATTGATGCCATGATCCTTAGATACAAAAGTCTTAGGTCTATCATGATGCATGCTTTTCCTAGGGTTATGATCTGCCTTGTTAACCATATTCCTATCATTATACTTAAATCCAAAATTATGCACCATTAAGCATTTTTCATTAAATCTAGCATGCATGGAGGGATAATTACCACTATTTTTAATGTGCATCGAGGAACTCAAATTAGAATTACACTTTAACTTAGGGTTAGAAAATACCTCCCTTACCCTTGTAGTCTCTCCTTGTTGTGAACTTCTTCTCTTCTTTCTTTCCTCCTTCTCCCATCTTCTTAGATGCTCCATTTTCTTGATTTCACTTTTCTTTAGGCACTTGGTGTGGTAGTGCCCTAATTCTCCATATGTGAAGCATCTAATCTTTTTTTTTTCCTTTCTTGGGCTTCTCCAATCCTACAACCCACGTTAGATTTAAAGGAACTTGAAATGGGTTTAGATTTTACCTCCTTTTTATCTTTTGGACACTTATCCTTGTAGTGTCCCTTTTCATTGCAACCAAAGCATATGATATGGTCCTTTTTCTTTGCTTTGGTGGAGGTGGAGGCTAGGTTGACTTTTTCTTCACCCTTGGATGAAGTGGATGCTTCCTCTTGTTCCGGTATTGATGAGGGACTCTCCTCCCCCTCAATTTTTGAACTTGATACTTCCTCTTCTTCTCTTGAGGAGGTTGATGATCTCTCACTTAATTCTTCCTCCTCTTGGGCTATCGAGCTCACTTCCTTGGGTTCTTCCACTAATTGAACTCGTGTAGGATTTTTATGTATTTCTTCTATCTTTTTCCATAGATCATGTGCATTTGAATATTCACCTACACAACTCAAAATATTGTTAGGCAAAACATTAACTAATATATCGATTACCTTCTCATTCGCCCTAGATTGCTCTTGTTGCTCTTTGTCCCAATATCTAGGACGAAGCTTCTTTCCATGCTTGTCCTTTGGAACTCCGAAGGGCTCTTCTATTGTCATCCTACATCCCCACTCCATTCCAAGCCACGTCTTCATTCGCATCCTCCAATATCCGAAATCTTCATTGTCGTAGGGAGGTGGAGTGTAGATGTCTTCCCCAAATTTGTCTTCCATTGTTCTTCCCTCTAGCTTTTGCTCTTCTTGGCGGTTATTCCAATCACGAGCGGTCCTTCACTCTGATACCACTTGTTGGATCTTGTACGTCTTGCTAGAGGGGGTGAATAGCAATTTTCGGATTCTTTCTTCCTACACAGTTAGTTGCACAAGCGGAATATACAATAAAAATGAAACTAACAACAAAGAACAATGCTAACAGGAAGATTTACTTGGTATCCACCCCTAAGGGTGACTAATACAAGAGTCCGTCGGTGGATCACTCCCCGAATAACCTCCGGCTAGCCATTGTCGCTCCTTGTGGGTGGAGAAACCTCGCCACAACACCTCGACAATGATCTGACCACAACAGGCTACTAACAAGCTTTGACCAACCAAGTTTCGCCAAGAACCCTAGCCCAAACTGAGTTCTCTTTAAATAGAACTCAGGCTAGAAACCCTCGCTGGCAGTCAATTGCTCCTAGGGCAGTCGACTGCCCCCAATTAAATTCGACCGTTGATAGCCCCAACGTTCGAATCCAGCTATACACCAGTCGACTACTCCCAGAGCAGTCGACTAGTCCAGGGTCCAGAACCTTTCTGTGAGTTTTATCAGTCGACTGCCCCACTCACACACCTAGGGTTTCCCTTCCCGAGTACACTTCTCTCAGCACTCGACCCCTAGGATTTCCCGTGTACAATCACACCACTCGTACCCTCATGACTCAACTGACTCCTCATCAGCAACCTCGACTATTGCCTTCATTCCCTCTTTATCTTCGCCTCCCGTCCCTCGGATGCACGTAAGCCTCCAGCTTGCCTCCATGCCATCCTTCACGCATACCTCGAAGTCTGCACCCCTCATCTCATCGTCCCTGCTCTCCAAGGTCCCTCGGGTGCACACAAGCCTCCAGCTTGTCTCCATGCCACCCTTCACCGTACTGAGGTCGTCCAATCAAGTCAATATGTGTAACTTGTACAACTTGCACACTCAACATACACATATTAGAACACAAGGGAAACCTATCTTAAACCCTTTGCCCAAACATCAAAACTCATAATCACTCCGGATCACAGATTGCCTCAACAAGATACATAGGTGGTGCCTCGTCGTAGTGGGAGGGTTGTTAGTCAACCTGAAGGATTCATGTTCTTGGGAGAGTATTCGGACTCGGTCCCTGGCGACCATGAATCAAGATCCCTGGACCTATGACGAGGAACATCCGCTTTGAAGAGATAATCCAGTTATATGGATTTGTTCAAAAGACGGATCAGATTTGTGTATGTAAGAATTGTGATGGAAAGGTAGTGGTGTCCTTGTACTATACGTAGATAATATTTTGTTAGTTGGTAACAATGACAAAGTATTATCAGACGTAAGGGTATGGTTACCCAAACAGTTGATATGAAGGACTTAGGAGAAGCAGGGCACATCCTTGGCTATCAAAGTTCTAAGGGATCACCAGAGAAGGATGTTGTGCTTATCTCAAGCTTCATACAGTGACAGTGTCTTAACTCGTTTTAGCATGGAAACCTCCAAGAAAAGTTTTGTACTTTTCAGTTGTGGAACTACTCTATCTAAGGAGATATGTTTAGATTATCAAATGAGATAGAGCAGGTAATGACAGTTCCTTTAGCGTCGGCTGTAGGAAGCCTCATGTATGCTAAAATCGAGATCGGATATTTACTTTGCCGTGGAAATGGTTAGCAGATATCAGAGTAACCCAAGTCAAGGAAATTGGATTATGGTAAAAGCTTATATTAGTGCCTGAGAAGGACTAAGGATTATAAGCTGGTTTACCATGCAGACTAATTCCCTATGGGTTATACGGATACAGACTTCCAGTCGGATAGGGGCAAACGTAAGTATTCCTCAGGGTTTTACGTTTACTTTGGGAGGTCAAACCATAGTTTGGAGGAGTGTCGCACAGCGGCTGCATGATGGACTCCACCATAGAAGCTGAGTAAAGTGGCAGCCTCTAACGCAGCCAAAGGAAGCTACATGGTTCAGGAACCTCAAGATAGACTTCGATGTGATTCCTGGTTTGCTCGAAGCTATTACATTTTGTTGTGATAAACAAATGGTGCAGTTGTAAACTCGAAGAAATCACGAGCCCATAAGGTGAGTAAACACATAGAGCGTAAGTACCACCCAGGAGAGGAAAAGCTGTTGTTGCCTAGATTACATCAGGGGACAACCTGGGAGATCTTTTCACTGAGGCCTTGATAGCGAGAGCTTTAGGCATGTGGAGGATCAGGGAGTTAGATGTATGGTATTTTGAGAACAGCAATGTCTTTAAGTATAATTGGGAGATTGTAAGATGTGTATACTGAAAGGCATGAATTTCTTTATATGAACATCTTCATTTTGAAAAGAGAATCACAACTATACTAGGTGCTTGTTTACATTAGTACATGCACGAAGTCCAATTACTTTACGTTGTAGATAACATGGTGTGTGGTGTCACACGGAAAATCATATTATCAGTTCCTTGCTTAGTACAAAATAGAGGCCCACAATCGAGATGGAATTGGACAACCCATCGGGATGGTTGTAGTGTAATTAGGTGTGGTTGGTCATGACCATAGAATTACACTAGTGTGCTTTGAGTTCATGGGATAGGACCAAAACCTGAGGTTATCCAATTTGTATTGACTCGATAATTGGATAGGACCTTAGGATATTATTATGGAGTACGATCCTTTAATCCCGAAATAATATCGGGCATATATTATTAATTATTATTTCTTTGATTTACCAATGGATGAGATCTATTCTGCTAGATCGATAGGCCTGGTAAGTTGAGAGATAATATTATTAATATGATGTTCCGATGATTATTGACGGAATCCGTGTCCTCGTGAGTCAGGATGATGATGCCCCCTTGATGAGCTCAAAAGGTTTATCATGCTAAACCCTGCAGGTGGATTTGATCCGGCACGATGATAAGGTTGAGTGGTACTAGTCAAGGACCCAGAGATTAATTAATTTAAATTGTCAGTAATTTAATTAATTAACGGGCATTCGAGATCTTAAGCACGAGGGGGATGGACAACTCGTAATAAGTGGAGCCCATATGTAAATATGGGGGTTGGTGAGGTAATTCAATGGGGGTCCTTTAGTGGAATGGATCCTCATTAATGGACCGGGTCCATTAGCAGGCCAAGATCCAACTCCTCCTCATGGTCCCTACCGTAGCCCTATATATACCCCCTAGTGGCATGGAACCAAGGGGTTAATCAATCCGATAATTAATCCAATAGATCACAAGAAACCCTAGCCTCTCCTCTCTCTCTCTCTCTCTCTCTCTCCAATCCTCGGCGTCTACCGAATTCTCAAAGGAGAATTTTGTGAATTCTCAAAGGAGAATTCTGAGCAACCTTCCATCCTCTGATCGAATTCTCAAAGGAGAATTCTTGAGGAGTGAGCAACCTTCCATCCTCTGATCGAATTCTCGAAGGAGAATTCTATAAATTCTCAAAGGAGAAATCTTGAGGAGGAGCAACCTTCCACCCTCTAGGTGCCGACCGAATTCTCAATGGAGAATTCTTTGAGGAGGAAGGAGCAGCTTTCTAGCCTCTAGACGAGGTTGAACTCTTGATGGAGAATTCTGTGAGGAGGAAGCAACCTTCCAGCCATCCTCGGTGGAGAAACTTTGAGTAGGAGAGGAGCTTTTCGCTTCGGAGTAGATACGAGCATGAGCCTTCTCCGTTTATGGAGAATTTGCATGAGCAGGGGAGTCCATGACTTTCATCTTTTGTGGAGAAAATCTGCTCAGAGCAGATTGGATTTCTCTAAGCAAAAGTCGCTCATGCAATTGCTCACGGCTCGGGCTCCGATGACGGCTGAAAGGTTTTGTGTTTGGATTATCTTCCTCCTAGGAGCGGCCAACGACATCCTTTTGGATAGGGATGGTTGGCGCAAGGAGAAGGGATTGACTTGGTGACCACGGGTCTTGGTAGATTGTTGCCCACACGACGTCCAAGAGGGGAGGGTCATACGGTAGAAGATCGTAAGGTAACGGAATGTATAATTCTTCCTTGGCTCCTTATGTTTTCTTTGTGCATTGTTCAGATGCCTCGTCATTTTATGTTTGTTAATTTATTATTTTGATTCCTAATCATGATAAATAATTTATTAACTGGACCCCGACCATAAATACAAAAGTCGACGGTCAACTCGTCGCCTTTTCCACGGTCGAACGGTTGAGCAAATTACAAGGTCGATTTTGGTAATTGGCTAAGTTGTAATTTGGATCGTTCGATACGGCACAAGACAGTCGATGGGAGACGGGTCTGTTGATGCAGTCTGACCCTGATTGTTGTTTTGGTGTTGACACTGATTTTAGTTTAGGTGGATGATTATGATTATGGTTAAGTCCTGATCGGGGATTAGGCACGGTATGGAAAATCCTAGCTTGGAGGGCTAGGTGTTGAGAAAATCCTAGCTTGGAGGGCTAGGTGTTGGAAAAGTCCTAATTCGGAAGAGGTGGGTGAAAAGTCCTAGCATGGAGGGCTAGGTATAAAGTCCTAACTTGGAGGGTTAGGTGAAAATTCCCATCTTGGAGAGTTAGGTGAAAAAGTCCTGGCTTGGAGGGTCAGGTCCTAGCCTGGAGGGATAGGTCTGGAAAAGTCCTAATTCGGAAGGGTTGGGTGAAAAGTCCTAGCTTGGAGGGCTAGGTGAAAAGTCCTAACTTGGAGGGTTAGGTGAAAATTCCCAACTTGGAGAGTTAGGTGAAAAATCCTTAGCTCGGAGGGCTAAGGTGGATGAAACCCTAGCTTGGAGGGCTAGGATTGAGTCCCTGGATCGGTCTGATGACCGATCCAGCGATGACTGATTGGTCTGGTGACCGATCAGGGAGCACACAGTGAGGTTGGGAACCTACTGTGTGACTCCTGATCGATCTGGTGACCGATCAGGGAGCAGGCTATTGCCTCGTTGCTTGGCTCCTGATTGGTCCGGTGACCGATCAGGGAGCAGGCAGCTTCCCCACTGCCTTGTTTCTGATCGGTCTGGTGACCGATCAGGAAGCACTCAGTGAGTTGAATTCCCCCGTTGATCAGCTCCTGAACGGTCTGGTGACCGATCCACGACTTAGGATTTAATTTCCGCAGTTACTGTTCACTCAGACGTGGACCGATCAGGCTTGAGCCTGATCGGACAGGGAGCTACCTGATCGGTCTGGTGACCAATCAGGCTTCACTCTGATCAGCCTGGTGACCGATCAGGCTTGTGTTGCCGCGAGAGCTGGGAGTCCTAGCAAAGCGGTGGATCGGTCTGGTGACCGACCCACAAGCCCTGGATCGGTTCGGTGACCGATCACTTTAATTCAAATTGCACTGTCAGACGCTCTGATCGCGTCTGATCGTATCCGATTCTCTGCGCTTAACATCTGATACATGATTTGCTGCTTGATATGCTGTCCTAACACTCTGATTAAGCTGCAGGTGATAGGGAAGGATTCAAACACTCAAGGAGAGTCAATGGAGGCCTTTCCTTGGAGCAGGTTTGTCCGTTTACCATCTCAGGTTGCAACGGCTGGAGCTGCTGACTGGAGCTTGGCTGAGGGAAGCTCAGGGAGTCCAGGGAGAGCTCAGTGGTAGCTGGCGTTGGCAGGTAAGCAGCTGGAGGCTGCAGGAGATGGTGTCACCTGGTGCTGAGTGGAGAAAGAAAAGGGCGTAAGAAAGCTTCGTGGAAGCAGGGTTCGCAAATACAATATTTGGCTTGAGTTCTTGCAGCGCCTTTGGGTTCTCCACATCTTGCTTGTGTGTTCTGAAGATTCATCATCTTGTGCAAGCAACTACAATCTGTGAAGCAACCATTCCTTACTTGAGCGCTTGAAGGAAGGAATAAGAAGCTTCGAGTCCAACAGCGAGAAGACACGAGGAGAAGGTTCTTGCGTGAGATCATCGCTGGGTGGAGCTCAGAGGGAGCTTGCTGTATTCTTGTCTTTGCTAAGTGCTAAGTAAGATCTTTCTTGTGTTTCATTGTGCTTAAAACTATATCCTTGATTGAAACGCTGTGGAGAGGTTACTCCACCGAGAATGAGGTTGTTTTCTATCCGGTGTTCACCGGGGCTTGATCTGCCGACGATCAAGGGATCACCCACCTTAAGGGCACGCCAAGGAGTAGGGGCAAGTTATCCCCGAACCTTGTAAACCCTCCTTGTTAGCGATCTTGCTAGTTGTGTTAGTTTGCTTTCGTTTTCTGTTTTTCTGCTTACTTTGTGTTTGCTACTTCCGCTGTGCTACTAACAAATTGAGTGCAGAAGTTTGAAAAGCTTAAAGTCCAAGTGTTTGGCTATATTCACCCCCTCCCCCCTCTCTAGCCATCTGGGTTCCAACAAGTGGTATCAGAGCTTGGGGCTCTATTTTTGCGGATTAACAACCGAGAGCTATCATCCTTGGCATTGAGAGAAGGCTTTAGCACCACCCGACCTCCTTTCTTTGATGGCGCTGATTTTCAATATTGGAGATCAAAGATGGAGTGTTATTTGAAGATGGACATCAACACTTGGTTCGCGGTGAAGGAGGGCTTCACTCCTCCAAAGGATGATGAAGGCAAGGAACTTGAATCGTGGCGGTGGACGACCGAACAAACTCGAAAGAGTGAAGCCGACGCGAAGGTGGTTGTCACTCTACAATGCAGCATGAACAAAGACCAACTCATCAAGGTTGGTCCTTTCACAAGTACAAAGGACTTGTGGAACAAGCTCATCGAACTCCACGAGGCCACCCGAGATTCAAGAATCGCCAAGAGGGACTTGTTCCTCAATCAACTTCAAAATCTCTCCATGAAGGAGAATGAAACGGTAAGTGAGCTCCATAGCCGGTTCAAGGAAGTCCTCAATGGGCTTCATTCGATTGATGAAAAGGTCGAGAATCGCGACCTTGTGAGGTATGTGCTAAAAGCATTTCCAAGGAATGCTTTGTGGTCATCCATGGTGGATGCCTACAAAGTATCCAAGGATTTATCCATTGTTAAGTTAGATGATTTGTTTTGTGAAATGGAATTGCATGAAATGGCTAACAAAGGCCCAACGGAGAAGGGGATTGCCTTAGTTGCAAGGGACCGATCCAATAAGAAGAAGAAGGAGAAGAAGGAGGAGAAGGAAGTCTCTTTATCTTCATCCTCTTCCGAATCCGAGTCCGATTCCGAGGAAGATGGCAGCAGCTCCTCATCCTTCGAGATGACGAATTTTGTGAGAAGGATGATGAGAAGGGGTCGACGCTTCAAGGGTAAAGGTAATCCTAGTGAAGCTAAACTTGATAAGACTAATGCTTCTTGCTATGAGTGTGGTAGGAAAGGGCATTTCAAGAATGAATGTCCAAAGCTAAAGAAGAAGGAGGAGAAATCCAAAAAGAAAGAAGAAAAATCCAAGAAGAAGAAGAAAGCCTTGAAGGCTACTTGTGATGAATCCTCCTCAAGCTCATCCGATGAAGAGAAGGAGGAGAAGAGAACAAGGCATGTGGCACTCATGGCTCTTGGAGAGGAAAGCAGTGATGAATCTTCCAACTCCTCAAATGTGGCTTCATCATCTTCGGATGATGAAGAGGTAACTTCTCCCGAACTTGAGAAATGTTATAAAGCTATTGCATGTTTAACCAATATGTTAAAGAAGTCAAAAAGTAAGGTTAAAACATTGCAATTGGAAATTGAACAATTGAAAGCATCTAGGGATGATAATATAGATGACACGCATATTGAATTGTTAGAAGATGAGATTAAGTCATTGAAACTTGAGGTTGAAAATTTGAAATCCTCTAAGGTTGAGGATGTAGATGATTTGCATGATGATTTGCTAGTAGAAGAAAACAAATCACTGAAGAGTGATGTTGAGAAACTCAAGAATATTCTTGAGAAGTTCTCAACTAGCTCTAAGACCCTAGACATGTTCTTGAATGCCCAAAGGGCAGTCTACAATAGGGCCGGTATTGGTTACCGACCCAAAGAACCTTCATTTGTGTCCCTTATGTCTAGGACTGACATGAGACAATCTAAGACACCTAGGGTTCAAAAGAAAGTTGTCAAGGCATGGGTGCCTAAGTCTTGTTTAGTTGATGCTTTAGGTCCCAAGGTTTGGGTACCTAAAACTTCTATTTTTCGAATTGTGTAGGTTATGATTGAGGGGGAGCATCTATCACCTTGGTTCGTTGATAGTGGATGCTCCAAACACATGACCGGGGATAGATCATTGTTTACCACACTTCATAAGAAAAGTAGAGGTAATGTTTCATTTGGTAACAATGGTAGTCTTAAGGTCATAGGAATAGGAGACATTCAAATATCCGAATGTCTTAGAATTTCAAATGTCCTTCTAGTCAAGGGGATGAATTTTAATCTCCTAAGTGTCAGTTAATTGTGTGACACGGGTTACACGATTGATTTTCAACCAAGTCAATGTCTAGTTAGACAACATGACACCTTGGACACGGTACTAGTAGGAACAAGAGTAGACAATATTTATCAAGTTTCATTTAAAAGTGCTACTAATGTTTCTGCTAAATGTTTCATGTCAAAAGAAGAAGAGTCTACCCTTTGGCACCGAAGGCTAGCACATGTGAACATGAAGAACATCCGGAAGTTGGCCAATAAGAGATTAGTTCGTGGCTTACCAAGCATCAAGTATGAAAAGGATAAACTTTGTGATGCATGTCAAATGTGTAAGCAAACAAAATCTGCTCATAAAGGTAAGAGCGTTGTAAGTACATCTACCGCTTTAGATTTACTTCACATGGATCTATTTGATTGTAGTACTATCATATCATTGAATGGAAGTAGATATTGCTTTGTTATCATTGATGATTTTACTAGATATACATGGACTTACTTTTTAAAATATAAGGACCAAACCTTAGATGTTTTCATTTCTTTTTGTAGAAGAGTTGAAAATGAGAAATCATCAACCATTAAGACAATTAGTAGTGATCATGGAGGTGAATTTCAAAACCAACGATTTTTAGAATTTTGTCAAGATAGAGGTTATAAGCATGAGTTCTCCACTCCTAGAACACCACAACAAAATGGTGTTGTAGAGAGGAAGAACCGTGTCTTACAAGAGGCTGCACGAAACATGCTTAATGAGTACTCACTACCGAGTTACTTATGGGCTGAAGCTGTAAATACAGCTTGTTATGTGCAAAACTGGGTCCTCATCCATAGGTTTTTAGGAAAGACTCCCCATGAGCTTTGGTTTGGAAAACCACCTACGGTTAAACACCTTAGGGTGTTTGGTTGTAAGGTGTTCATCCTAAACACCAAGGACCACCTTGGAATGTTCACGGCAAAGGCTGATGAAGGGATACTAGTCGGGTATTCCCTCGTTAGTAAAGCCTACCGAGTCTACAACAAAAAGTCTAGACTGGTTGAAGAGTCCTCTGATGTTGTCTTTGAAGAAATTCCAAAATCAAATGACCAATCAGAAAATGAAGATGAAGTCTAATTCGAACTTAGGAGACTAAGTTTGAATGAGAGTCCAAATGTTGTTGATGGTGATGAATCTGATGACGGTGAGCCTAGGCAATCCATAGATCAGCCAGACCCTGAGACTGAGCTTGTGTCTAGTGAACCCATTCAAGAAGCACCACCAACACCTAGGCAAACTAGATTAGCCTCTAGTCATACCCAAGACCAAATTGTTGGAGACATCCATCATGGGATTAGAACTAGATCATTTTTTCGGAATGAGGCTAATGAAGTTGCTCTAATTTCCGAAATTGAGCCTAGAAAAATTGATGAAGCATTAAGTGATCCCGATTGGATCATTGCAATGCAAGATGAACTAGGCCAATTCGAGAGGAGTCAAGTTTGGGACTTAGTCCCTAGACCTAAGAAGACCACCACTATTGGAACCAAATGGGTCTTCAAAAATAAATTGAACCATAAGGGAGAAATCATTAGAAACAAGGCACGCTTAGTAGCCAAGGGCTATAGTCAAGTTGAAGTCCTTGATTATGATGAGACATATGCTCCCGTGGCACGATTAGAATCCATCCGATTGATGCTTGCATTTGCAGCACATCGTGGCTTCAAGCTATACCAAATGGATGTCAAATCGGCCTTTCTAAATGGTCTAATAAGAGAAGAGGTCTATGTCGAACAACCACCGGGGTTTGAGAGTTCTGAATTTCCAAACCACGTGTTCAAGCTCAAAAAGGCACTTTATGGCCTTAAACAAGCACCCCGAGCTTGGTATGAGCGGTTGTCGACATTCTTAATCGAGAAAGGCTTCGTTAGAGGCCAAATAGACCCTACACTATTTCTACGTAGAGATGGTGATAATATTTTTGTAGCTCAAGTATATGTCGATGACATAATTTGTGGCTCAAATAATAAGGGCTATTTAAATGAGTTCATTGGACACATAGAAAGTGAATTTGAGATAAGTCTAGTGGGAGAGTTGACCTTCTTCCTTGGACTTGAAATCAAACAAACCCGAGATGGGATCCATGTGCACCAATCAAAGTATACACAAGAAATGCTTCGAAAATTCAACATGAGTGATTCAAAAGAGGTAAACACTCCCATGGCCACAAACACAAGATTAGACAATGATGAGAGTGGTAAACCCGTTGATTTGACTCAATATCGAAGCATGATAGGGAGTTTGCTATACCTCACAGCTAGTCGACCTGATATTCTTTTCGCTGTGGGTATGTGCGCTAGGTATCAAGTTTGTGCCAAAGAATCTCACTTAATCGCTGTTAAGCGAATTTTGAGATATCTCAAAGGCACAATTGGAGTCGGTCTATGGTACCCCCGTACCGAATCATTTGACTTAATTGGCTATACGGATTCCGACTACGCTGGATGTAAGTTGGACCAGAAAAGCACAAGTGGGGGTTGCCAATTTCTAGGATCATCCTTAGTACGTTGGTCAAGTCGGAAGCAACATTGTGTTGCTCTCTCAACAACCGAGGCAGAATATATTGCCATGGGAGAGAGTGTATCACAATTGTTGTGGATGATTCATACTTTAGAGGACTATGGATTGAGCTATAAGGGTGTGCAAGTGTTATGTGATAACATTAGCACAATTAACTTAACCAAGAATCCAGTCCATCATTCTAGGACCAAACATATCGAAGTACGTCACCACTTCATTAGGGATCATGTAGCTAGGGGAAATATTGTACTCTCACATGTAGAGTCCAAGTCAAACCTCGCTGACATTTTCACTAAACCACTTCCCGAAAATGAATTTAGTTTTCTATGAAGGGAGTTGGGAATGTGTCGCGCTTCATAAACTTAAAAATGTATTCAAAACCCTTCATGATTATTTTGAAATTGTTGGGAAACATTTGGGTAACCTTGGGAACATCTCACACAAACTATAAGGTTTACCAAAACATTTTTGTTTGCTAGAAATGGGGTGAGATGCTAGGATCAACTCAATTTCTCAAAATGTCAATGCATCCCTTGAGAAATTAAGTTGATGAGATAAAAATCACTTCGGTGACCAAGTATGGGGAAATCCAATGCATAACATATGTGTATTTGGTTCCATGATCATACTTGGACATTCCAAACAAGGAAACTTGATTGGAAACTTGAATTTGGCATAACATTGATTGAATGATTGTTGATTGAGTTTGACTCCACTTGGGTGGAGCAAAGTGATTGCCAAAGCCATAAGGACTTTTGATTCTTGTTAGGAGATCAAGTGTAGTCGAGAAACAACTTCCAAGATCGATATATTTCATCAAATCTTGTCAGCAATCATTTGGGAGTCCGAAACTGAGAGTTTCAATTCGTATTAGGAACCCTGATCGGTCACTGGACCGATCAGGAGTAGGGTTGATCGGTCCTCGGACCGATCTGGCCCTTTCCTGTGGTGATCGGTACACGGACCGATCAGAGGGGTCACAGAAACTTTGCGAAATTTCTTCTAAACTCTCTGTGCTAGCCTGGATCGATCCCCGGACCGATCTGACACCCCGTGATGATCGGTCCACAGACCGATCTGAGGGCTCACAGGACATCCTCCGAACCCTACTGTTCGCTTCCTGATCGATCAGCCGATCGATCAGGAGCCAACCTGATCGGTCTCCTGACCGATCAGGACCAGGCCAGTCTGATCAGGCCAGATCCTGATCGGTCTGGATGCTATCAGATCGAACGGTGATCCGTTCAACTGCATTAAAGTGTGGTTGGTGGACCGATCCACCAACCGTTTTAATCACGATTCTTTTATACTCCTAAGCCCTAGCCGACCAAAACCCCTCAGCGCCAAAACACTCTTCCTCCTCACTTGCGCGTGCGATCTCTTCCTTCCTTGCTGTGCGATCTTCTCTGCGAGTGCGGTCATCTCCTTCTACGCAAGAGCTCTTGTCCTTGCTGTTGGTGGTGTTAGCAACTGCTAGCTTGTGATCCTCCCTTGCGCAAGGTTTAGAAAGGAGTTTACTCTCAACCTTCAAGAACTTCTTCCATGGCACCTAAGTAAGTTCTCTTTGGTTAGTTTTCTTTTCGAATCAGTTCATAGATTATGTATTTGAGCCTAACCATGTTTTGATGTTGTGTCATGACCTCTTGCTTTGGCCGTGACCCATTGTTGTCATGTCTTACCTTTGTTCAAACGTCTTACCCTATGATTATCACTCTATGATCAAATCTTGGTTGATTTTTGGTTAAATTCTTATCTTGACTATGTCATGATTATGTTCACTGATTGGGTCTTACCTTGTCTTGATCAATTTGATCGAATCTTATTCTTGTGATTGGTGTCATGATGTGGTTTACCTATCTTGATCAAATCTCCTTGTTCAATCCATTAGAAAATCTTCTAAGGGTAAAGAACCAATGGAGGGAAGTTCTAAGGGCAAGGGCCCATCATCATCTACACCTCCTTCGAGTCCTCCACCACCTCCACATACCAAATTCCAAAACATTCACTATGCTCTAAACTTTCAATGACACATTTTCAAACTTATGCCTTGTCGATCGGTGGACCAAACCTTTATCTACGAACATTGCCCTATGGTAAAACAAATCATTGAGTACTATGAGCTTCGACCCATCCTTTTCTTAGAGAGGCCAATCAACTTTAATTTGGTCTCTGAATTCTACAATAACATGGTCAGTGGAGAGGGCACGGGATGGAGGACCCATGTCGCTGGTTTTGATCTCGATTTTACTCTATCAGCCTTCACTGCATTTCTTGGTTGCCGTCGTTCCGATAACGACTTCTCACTCTACCCCTATCTTCCTGATCCTCTTCCTGTTCCCTTTGCTGGAGTCACTCCTGACTCCATCTATGAGCATTTGCTAGGCCATCCCAGGCCACAGGGTTCCGATGAGCGCGCCCGTGCTTTTCCCACATTTCCTGCTCTTCATCTTTCCCCCATTGATTATGTTTTGTTTAAGATTATCACAAATTGTCTTCTTCCGACTACTTCAAAGCACCTAGATGCGATTCATCCATTCCACTGCTTGATGCTCTATGGGATGCATCAGCAGTTGGACTTTGACCCGGTGACTTCCATCTTCTTCTCCATCGTCGTCCATTGTCTGATGTATGGTTAGACAGTTTATATGCCGTTTGTCCATATCATTACGGCTTGGCTGCAGTCAGTAGGTATCGACGTTTCTCAGGGCCGCATTGTGCCCATGGTTCGACAGGACTACCGTCTGGATCGTTGCATGCTCGCTTAGTCCGGCATTGTTGCCTGGCCGCAGGGGCTAAGGTGGAAGAATCGCAGACGTGAGGAGGAGTTACCTGGAGCAGGACATGATCAGGAGACGTCAGCTGGTGCTGAAGATTACGATGAGTGGGCTCCTGGCCTCCGCTGGCAAGTTGCGGAGCTAGAGCGGATGCTGCAGCACGAATTACACATTTCCGAGCTCTAGCGACAGGAGGTTTGCTCAAAGTTTCGATCCTTCGATCGACGCCTGGATACTCTAGCGTCCGACATCTCTAAGATCAGGTCACTACAGGACACATGGTATGAGGAGTGGTATCATCATACATTTCCTGATGGTGCGTCTCCCAGTGGCACTTCACCATGGGATATCATATACATTGATGATTCAGACGATGATCCAGTTGATGATTGATCGCTCTCTGCTCTTGTTTGCTGATTTATGACTATTTGACGATTGTGTCCATTCTGACTTTTTCCTGTTGTGGCATGATATTAACTTTGATGAATTGACTTGCCTCGAACTATTTGTCAGGAGGTTGGCTTTTGAGTGCTTCCATGTTTACTATCTGTTTATAGGCCTCATTCTATATCGCTATGTTCATGCTTATAATGCCAATTTACTCGATGTAGATACATTATGCATGCTATTGTTTTTACTCCATGTTTCATATGATGCGTGTGGTTGCTTCATCTTGATCTATCTTTTCACATGATGTCATATGTTTTCCAAAATCAATCAAATCTTTGTTGTTTTGGGATACCCCTAGGGTTGAGGGGGAGTCTGGTTAATCTTGACAGCCCCTCTAGCCCTTTTCGGTGTTCGATAGGGGAGAGTGTGGTTGGTTAAGTTTAGAATGATTATATTGTAGGGGGAGGATCTTGATTCCCCTATGATTCTGAGTTTGTGGAAATTAATTGAAAAACCTCTAACTTAAAAATCAGGTTGTCAAACAACAAAAAGGGGAGATTATTTGATGCAGTCTGACCCTGAATTGTTGTTTTGATGTTGACATCGATTTTAGTTTAGGTGGTTGATTATGATTATGGTTAAGTCCTGACGGGGATTAGGTATGGTATGGAAAATCCTAGCTTGGAGGGCTAGGTGTTGAGAAATCCTAGCTTGGAGGCTTAGGTGTTGGAAAAGTCCTAATTCGGAAGAGGTGGGTGAAAAGTCCTAGCTTGGAGGGCTAGGTGAAAAGTCCTAACTTGGAGTTAGGAAAAATTCCCATCTGGAGAGTTAGGTGAAAAAGTCCTGCTTGGAGGGTCAGGTCCTAGCCTGGAGGGCTAGGTCTGGAAAAGTCCTAATTCAGAGGGTTGGGTGAAAAGTCCTAGCTTGG
>JAGFNQ010004159.1:0-133779 GCA_024364735.1 Boesenbergia rotunda | reverse complement strand
TGCATCCGCGATAGGATCTATCATGTATGCTATGTTATATACTAGGCCCGATGTATCGTATGCTTTAAGCGTCACAAGCAGATACCAGTCGGATCCAGGAATGGATCATTGGGCGGCTGTCAAGACAATCCTTAAGTACTTAAGAAAAACTAAGGATGTGTTCCTAATATATGGAGAAGGAGATATGGTAATACGTGGGTATACAGATGCCAGTTTCCAGACAGATAAGGATGACTCCAAATCTCAATCTGGATACGTATTTACTTTGAATGGAGGCGCAATAAGTTGGAAGAGTTCCAAACAAGACACCGTAGCGGATTCTACCACGGAAGCGGAATATATCGCAGCTTCGGAAGCAGCAAAGGAAGCAGTCTGGATCAAGAAGTTTGTCTCCGAACTTGGTGTGGTTCCAACCATTGATGATGCAGTGCCGGTTTACTGCGACAACAATGGAGCTATTGCACAAGCAAAGGAACCAAGGTCTCATCAGCGATCCAAACGCGTGCTTCGCCGCTATCATTTGATCAGAGAGATTATAAGTAGGAATGACATACAAATTAAGAGAGTTCCCACTGAAAGGAATATAGCGGATCCTTTAACTAAGGCCTTGCCTCAAAGCAAGTTTGAGGGTCATGTTAGAGCCTGTGGTATTGGATACCGTAGCAATTGGCATTAGGCCAAGTGGGAGTTTGTTAGTGATATGAGAGAAGTGTCCTAAGGCAATCGCCTTATGATTGTAAACATTTATTTCAATAAATGATAATTCACTATTTGAGTATACATGTTTGTGTATTTGATTGGGATCTTAAACTCATCTACTGAATGTCCGCCATACAGTTCACAGCATAAGAGAATTTGTGATGGGATCACAACTAGTGATTATCTCTAAATGTGCAAATGTGAAGTGTTGGAAATATCCCTAGTCGATGAATTAATAAATACGGACATTATCAATTCTGTTGAGACTAGCATGGGTTATTCTCTATTCAGCTGATTCTCACTGGCTGGTGACATTGGGATGTCCGGAGATAAACATGGATGCTAGTTAAGGGAACTAGTTCATTGGAGTGACTAGCTGTAAGACTTCATATGGGAATCTACATGTAGATATGTCAATGAAGATCTTACTGCAGCTTAAGTACGATGTTCCTTTGACTTGCGGTGGTCAAGTCATCTTGGTCATGGAGACTTATACTTTGACATCTTAAGCAAGCATCTCCAAGGAGGTGTGGACCCAGGATGATCGGGTATAAGCCAAAGTGCCCGAAGATGTTTGAACAGCCTACAAAGGATTCACCACTCCTTGCGAGGAGATGTATACCCAGGCCTATCGTCGGATTGTTACTCAAAGCCTCTGGCCAGAGCATATCATGATTAGAGTGAGAGTCTCTAAAATACATGAGAGTAATTAGAAATCCAAAGGACGAGTAAGACATTACTTGGGCTAGGTGTGACGTAGTCAGCCTAGTGGGGACTGACACCATTGACCGTGTCCTGAACCAAGTGGGTATAAGGTGGTGAAGGGAATGGGGCACGATTCATTAGAGCTGCTGAAGGGTTTCAGAATAATTTCTTCTGAGGTCAAACCGTTGATCTTTCGATTAATTGGGGATCATGATGTACTACTAGGTGTCACTCATGATCGTTCTATAATTAGTTAATTACAGACGGCCAACATAAATCGAAAGCCTATTTAGTCACACGCACTACGAGTAATCCGAGGGATTTAAAACGAGTTGAAAATTGAATTTTCCGATCAAGAGAAATAAGTCGAATCTGAGTTAGTCAGAGGCGCGATGGAAGCTAAAAATGGCTAAGTCTTTTGAAGGCTTTTTGGGCGAATTAAATGAGTTTAATTCGCGCCGGTTCGGGTTGGTTTGGCCGGCCAAAGAGGGTGCCAAAACCCCCTTTGGTGGCCGGCCACAATAAGAGGAGAAAACCAATTAATTTTGGTTTAATTAATAAGATAAATCCAGCGCGATTTATTTTATAAATTATAGATAAATAAATTTATATAAAGAAATTCATATAAATAAATTTATAGAAATTTATTCTTTTATGGAAGATTAAAATAATCCATGAATTGGGTTTATTTTAATTTTATAAAATCAATTATGAATTAATTTTTCCATAATAAGAAAGTTTATAAATTTCTTATAAAATTTATTCTATAATTTAAAGAGAAGAAGAATTTGTTTTATTATAAATTAGTTATAATAAAACTTGGTTTAAACGGAATAATTCATAAGAATTTATAGGATAAATTTCTTATGATAATTAATTAGTTTTATTATAAAGTTAGTTATAATAAAATTCATAAGAGAATTTATAGGATAAATTTCTTATGATAACTAATTTGTTTTATTATAAATTAGTTATAATAAGACTAGGCTTAAACGGAATAAGCAATAAGAAAATTTATAAGATAAATTTCTTATAACTAATTCCGTTAATTCGGTTTAGAGGGAGACTTAGCAAAGGAGTTGCTACTATATAAAGGAACCAAAGGATAGCCCTTAATCCGAATCAAGAGATTAATTATTCTCTCCCTCTCTCTCTTAATCTCTCCTCTCCTTCTTCCTCTCTTCCCTTAGGGCCGGCGCCCACCCATTCTTGGAGTCCTAGGGCCGGCGCAAACTCTATCCAAGGTGGTGGTTGCTAGCCGTGAGCTTTGAAGAAGAAGGAGAACCCGAACACGAAGAAGAAGAAGCGGATAGCGACTCCTCTCTTCCCGGAATTCGATTTCGTTACTTCGTTGGTTAGTTTTCCTAATTTTTCTCTTAACCTTCTAGTTGTGCCTTCCGAGAATCTAGTAGTTCTCGTCGGCACAAAACTCGTGACTTTGCGAAGTCATCCCGAAGAGAACTCGGCGTGGACGCGAATAGAGGCGAAGCTTCCAAGGGACGCTACGGTTGGATCTCGTCCCTTTCTTCGAATTACTCAAGTTATAAAAGTAAATTAGTTTACTTTTCCACAAACTTTTATTTTATGATTATGTCGATACACTATAAGGTTGCATGCTAGATACGAAGTTAAAATAATTTAGGAAATTATTTTATGCAAATTCTTCCGTTGCACGTAAAAATTTAAAATTTTACGAACTCGTATCCTCGTCGACATGCACCCGGTCCCAACAGTTGGGAGGATCATCTGCATCTTGTCGAGTTCGCCTACAACAACAGCTATCATGCGGCTATCCAGATGGCCCCGTATGAGGCGTTGTATGGTAGGCCTTGTCGGACCCTCATTCTCTGGGAGGAGGTTGGGGAATCTCAGCTGTTAGGACCTCAGAGAGCTCAGCACGAGGCAGAGTTAGTCCGTACTATCAGATGCAGGATATCTGAGGCGCTGGATCGTCAGAAGAGTTATGCCGACCGGAGACGGAGACCTCTGGAGTTCTCCGTAGGTGATCATGTATTTCTGCGAGTTTCACCCACGAAAGGGGTGAAACGATTCGGTCTTCGAGGGAAGCTAGCTCCGCATTACATCGGCCCGTTCCAGATTCTGGAGAGAGTTGGAGCAGTGGCTTATCGTTTGGCTCTTCCACCATCCATTACCGGCGTACATGATGTATTTCATGTATCGATGCTGAGGAGATACGTACCAGACCCTTCACAAGTGCTATCGGATGTCTCAGTTCCACTTCTGTCTGACGCGTCTTACGAGGAGATTCCCGTACGGATTTTGGGTCACCGAGAGCGTCAGTTGCGGAACAAGACAATCCAGCTGGTTAAAGTCGGATGGCAGCATCACTCAGATGAGGAGGCTACCTGGGAGCTTGAGGATGTCATCTGAGCTCGTTACCCCCACCTATTCACTTGAGGTATGTATGATTAGTTACTGTTCAATATTTATATCAGCATACTTCTTGATAGTGTTTACTATAATGAGTATCGAAATTTAGGGACCAAATTTTTATTAGTGGGGGAGGATGTTAAATCCGACACTTTTGAGCAGGTTCCGGAAATTTCCGGAGGGTTACCAAGTAGGTTCTACGGTTTCCATGTCCTTGGACACAATTTTGGGACTAAAATGTATTAGAATGATTAATTACAAGGACTAAGATGTAATTAAGTTTAAATCAGGGGCAGCCTTGCGATTTAACAAAAGAGTTGGGCTTAATTGCAAATATGGCCTCTCTTATATACCTTAACATAAACTCTATTCAGCCGAACCCTCACGCCCAACCACCGTCTCTTCTCTCTCGTTGCCCTAGCTACAGCTCAATTGGTACCAGGATTCAGAAACTTTAGTACTTAGCCTGGAGGTCTAGAGTTCGAATCCTGGGGAAGGAAAAAATCCACTAGCCAGAGGTGGGAAGTACTTGTGAGTAACGACCACCCAAGAGGTCGCCAAAGGGGCCGCCAAATGGGATTTGGCCGCCCAAGGGGCCGAGGGCCGCCAAGTGGGCCGCCAGTTGGGCCGCCCAAGGGGCCAAGGGGTCAGGTCATTACAGTAGCTGTCTTGGTTCTAACTTCGGGTCTCCACAAAACCCTAGGTCGAATCGACGTAAGTTCCCACCCCCGACAACGCACCTTTCACCTACTCCTCTCAGGAGACGGTTGCCACCCAGTCCTTCGGGTGGACTTTTACTTAGCTTCCAATACTTCCGGGCCTCGAGATGCCCGAACCCTGACCCGTCTCTACTTCTGTCCTTAGTCATCGCTCAGCTAAGTTGCTCAGTCCCTTGGACCAAGACTTCGTGCCCAAACCCTAAGTCCAGGACTTCGGTGCCCAACCCTCAGCCAGGTCTTCTTGCCCAATCCTCGACCAGAACTTCGGTGTCCAACCCTCGACCAAGTCTTCTTGCCCAGTCCTCGACCAGGACTTCGTTCCCACCTTCCGAGCAGGTCTTCGGTGTCCATCCCTTTGCCAGGACTTAGTGCCCAATCCTCGATCAGGACTTAGTGCCTAGGTTTACTAGGATTTTCTTCCACTTTGTTGCTTCTCTCTTAACTCCCGTTTGTCTGTTCAATGTATCACTGACTTAAGTCTATTGTCAAACATTAAAACACTTAGAGGAGGATATCACTGATGCAACTTGCACCAACAATGTCTCCCTTTTTGATGTTTGACAATATCATTAGTTAGATTGGTTGAAGGAGCTAACTTACTATCCTTGGGATCAAAATAAGAAATGATCTAAGTTTTGAAAATCCAAGTTTGATATTCTAGGAAAAATCAAAAAAAATTCTAACTTTCACTCTCCCATTGTTGAAACCATTTTGATTAATTAATCCTTTGGTAAGAGAAAAAAAATTTCTAACTTAAGGCGTATCTCTCCCCCTTTGTCATACATCCAAAAAATCACCAGAAATACTTGCGCCAACATTGAAAATATTTGGTTCGTTTTGAAAATACTTAGTATCAGTTTTTGAAAGCATAGCATAAAACTAAGTATTTTGAACTCGGAAAACTTAAACAATATTATTTTTTTGAGAAAATACCCGTATTTTTGAAACATAGTATGCAATTTTTGACTATCTAAGTACTTTTGAAAAATGTTATGCAATTTTTCGAAAATATAAGTACTTTGGAAACATATTATGCAATTTTGAAAAGTATCAATATTTTTGACACATATTAGAATTTTTGAAAGACATAAGTACTTTTTGAAAAAAAACATGAATTTTTGAAAAATTAAGTACTTGACATGGTTCCTTTTCTAGTCTGACACAATCCTAGGATATCTTGTTGATTACAAGGACATTTCCCTAAGTGTCTTGGAAAATTCTCCAAATTCAAGTAAGTACTATTTCTGAACCAAATTTTTAACAAAACAACGATAGTATTTTGAAAATATATGTAAGTACATTTTGAAAAATGTATGAATTTTTGAAAATATAATATTTTACTTGACTTGGTTTATCTCCCAGTCTGACACTATCATAGGAAACCTTGTTGACTACAAGGACATTTTCCTAAGTGTCCTAGAAAATTTTTCAAACTCAAGAAAAATATTATCTCAAATTGATTAAAACCATATGAGTTTTTGAAAATAATAGTATTTTTAAAGAAAAATTATTAAAATGATAGTCTTTGAAAAGATACTTATGTTTTCAAAAGGACTTGAAAATACTGCGCATGAAAATATTTGAAATATTCAATAATTCTTTTAATTTGACCTCCCCCTAAACTTGACCCAGTCCTGGGAAGCTTGTTGACCACAAGTACTCTTCCTCTGAGTCTTTAGGATTTGGTTCAAATCAAAAAGAATTATTTAACAATTTTAAAAAATAAATGATTACCAAAAAAAACTTTTCTGAAGTTCTTTCTTTTGACTCAGACTCCCCCTAAATTTGACACATCCTAGGAGTCCTTGAAGATCATGAAGTGGGTCTTCCTCTGTGTCTTTAGGTTTATCAAAATCAAAAGAGATATAGGCATAATTTCTTGAACATATAATTTTTAAAACATAAGCCTTTTTGAAAACACAAGTGATAATGATTTAAAGCGCAGTTTTCGAAAAATATTTTTAAATGAAGGAAAGAAAAGAACTCCCCCTATATCCGACACCGTTTTGACTCTATTTAAGTGCCTAAAGAACTTTAGTGTTGTCCTAAAAGGCTTGTGTCTAATTGTGTGAGTCAAACAATTTTTTAAAAGAATATAATTTTTGAAAACATATTATATATAATCAATCAGACAAGCATGAATTTCATACAAACATTATTATGTTGAAGCATTATTTTGAAAATATATTTTTAGAAAAATATTCTAGCAATTTTGAAAAAACCATTTTGAAACATGCTTATCAATTTATTAGTCCTTAATATCTCACCCATTCTAGATGTCTCAATACAGCAAGCATGGTTGCCTTATGGGTGCATTGTGAGATGCTTGAATCATTTTTCTTAATTTATTATTAAATCTAAGATTTTAATTGAAGCTTGTGTTAGATTCAAATCTGATAATAGTAAGGTGAATTTGATTTTCAATAATTGGCTTACAAGTCTTGGCGAGGCACTAGGTCTTCTTTGGTCGTAGCCTTATTGGATCATCAACCCTTTCCTTGACAAAGCCTTTTATAGAAAATTCATTTTTAAGTTACTCCTTGAAAGATTTTGGTCTAACTAGTTTGGGTCTTGGATCGGTAGCTTCGGCTAGTTCCGTCAAACATGGCTTCCCTAACGTACTATCATCTCACCTCCTCCCAATACTAGGTTGTTCAAGTTTCAATTATTCTTTTTCCTATAGCCGTTCTAAATTATGCATAAAATTTAAATATGAATGACATGTCATATCTTAAAGAGAATAACAGATGCATGTCCATGGCATTTATGCATGAGTTAAACAAGTCGGAATATTTAATTAGGTTTCTAAAGATGTATCAAATTCTCGATTTGGTACATGTCATGTGAACCGGCGAATATATCAACCTACTTTGACATATTTAATTTTTATCAAATTAATTGATTCAGTTTGGGTAAGATTTTAGTTCGAGTTTAAGTTATTTAAGATTTAGTTGGATTCAAGTTAATTAAGAATTAATTGAAATTGAAATAGTTAGAAGTTAACTTAGGTTTGAATTAATTTAGATTTAATTGAACTAATTTGAATTTGAATTAATTTTTAATTAATTGAATTAATTTGAGTTTGGATTAATTTAGATTTAATTGAATTAATTTAGGTTTGGATTAATTTAGATTTAATTGAATTAATTGGAGTTTGAATTAATTTAGATTTAATTGAATTAATTTGAGTTTGAATTAATTAAGATTGAACTAATTTGAACTAATTAAGATTTGAATTTAATTGGATTTGAATTTAATTTAATTTAAATTTAATTTAATTTGAATTTGAATTAAGTAAGATTTAATTAATTTGAATTTGAATTAAGTAAGATTTAATTAAATTGAATTTATTTGAATTAAGTAAGATTTAATTAAATTGAATTAATTTGAATTTAATTTGATTAGGATTTATTTTGAATTAATTTGAATTTAATTTGATTAGGATTTATTTTGAATTAATTTGAATTTAATTTGAATTTAATTTGATTAGAATTTATTTTGAATTAATTTGAGTTTAATTTGAATTTAATTTAATTTGAATTTAATTGAATATGAATTTAATTTGATTTTAACTTAAATTTAAGTTAGTTAAGATTTAATTGATTTAATTTGAATTAATTTGAATTTAAGTTAATTAAGATTTAATTATGATTTGAATAATTAAGGTTGAAATGATTAATTAACAGTTGTGGGTTTAAGTTCATTATTTTCATTATTTCGAAAATTTCTGTTTCATCTTTATCTATCTTTTCAAATTTTTCTAACAATTCGGATTTATTTGAATCTTTGTGAACTTTATTAACTATGACCTTTATCTTAGATAGTTTCATATCCTCTTCATCCTCAAAATTACATCTTTTAGTATCCTCAAAATAGGAGGAGTAATTTGGGTAACTAGTTAAAGTTTTGTAATAATTTTCAAGATTATCTATAATTAAATTATTATCTAGGAGAATTTCGTCTTTATTATCCTCAAGAATATTTTTAACAAAATCATTTTTATCCTCAGAAATAATATTTTTAGAATTAACTTCTGGATTATCCTTAGGATTTTCAAATTCGATTTCAGAGTTATACAATGGATTTTCAACTTTGAATTCATAATTATCTAAAGGATTTTCAAATTTAGAATTATCCTTAAGATTTTTGAATTCAGATTTATCCTTAAGATTTTTTAATTCAGATTTATCCTTAGAATTAAATTTATCTGAATTAAGTTTATCAGAATTAAAATTATCAGAATTAAAATTATTAGAATTAAAGTTATGATAATTTATTTTAGAAATTACTGAATTGATGTTCTGAATTAAATAATTAATTTCTGATATTTTAGTCATATCTGCATTTTCTAATTTGACATGTAAAATATTAATTTTACTATGTAGTAAATCTAATTTACCAGAAAAATCAACTAAATTATCATAAGACAATGCAAGAATTTGTAAACTTTTTGGAACGTAAATCTTACGTACCTTCGCAGGACACTTGTTTTTGTAGTGTCCGTACTTCTCGCATTTGAAGCATCTGATGTGGCCTTTATCTCTCCGGGCTCCTGGCGCTGGTGTCTCCTTTGCCGCCGGTGATGTAGACCGAATCTTACGAGTATGGCACTGATTTTTGTAGTGCCCTCTCTCCCTGCACATGAAGCATATAATATGGAATTTAAAATTTGACATTTAAAATTAAAATGTACCTGATTCACCCTTGGGCTCCCCCTCAACTCCTGGCGTCGTTGCTCCGTCGGCGGTTAGTCCGATGAAGAGCGGCCTAGCTCTGATACCACTTGTAGGATCAGTGTCATCGATAGAGGGGGTGAATATCGACCGTAAAAATCTTCGTAAAACTTTCGAACTATACTGGACTCAGAGTGTTAGTGCAGCGGAAAATAAAATAGAAAGAACACAAGGACACAGCGGGATTTATTTACTTGGTTCCCAACCCGCAAGGGTCTGTACGTCCAAGGCCTATGTACTCGGCGTGAATTCACTATTGGTCTCCTTTCCGGAATTTCCGGAGGCGGAGAAACCCCGTCTTACAGTGTAGAAGTACAACCAAAAGTATAGCAAAGTAAGTACAGAATATTAAATGCAAACCGAACAACTAAGGTTTGAAACTCGACCGATCTGAACCTCCGAAGTGCCGCGCACTTCCTCCTAGAGCCTCCCGGTCGTAGAGCCTCGTCTTTAGCGTGTTGTCGTCGGTCAGAATGCTTATAATCACTTTCAGCAGTTGTTGTTGAAGCAGAGGGGTCGAAGCCCCTTATATAGTGCTCCTGGGGGCGCCTATGACGTCGGGGGTGCCTGACACGTGCCTTCGGATCCGAGAACCTCTATCCGAAGCTTGGTCAGCGCTTATCCCCTTCGAATCGGCTCTGGATCTAACGGGGGCGCCCGGGACGTTGGGGGCGCCCTGCTTGACTGGCTTCGTGGCTAATTTTGCTTCGATCACACTTTTGCTTTGACCCAGGGCGCCCAGGACATCCAGGGCGCCCTACTTACTGCAGTTTCGAAGCAACTCTTGCTTCCTTGTGTTGCCTTGACCTTGGGGGCGCCAGGACCTCCAGGGTGCCCTGCCCAGCTACTGCACCTCTTCTTTGGGGCGTTCTGAGCTGCAGAATCACATTCCTTCGGTCCTGCATTCAAGGTTAGTTCTAAAACAGCAAAGTAAGAGTATTAGATAATTTTTTACAGTCGTAGCTATCTTGGTTCTGACTTCAGGTCTTTTTATCACAGACAAGCTTCAACTCTTTTTAGTGAAATGGAAGGTCAAGGTCTATTATGCTCTGGGTTAGTCTTTCTGTTCATCATGTCATTTGTTAGACTGTGCCATGGCCAGTTTTGTAAAAGCTACAATATAGTCTATTTGACATCGGATATCATCATGATGATCTTGTAAACTAACGAGAAGGAAGATTAGGAGAAGATAAAAAGAAAAAATGTCACAACCAGAGGTCCATATTTACTCAAAAATCGAATAACATCTTCCTTTTCAGATGGACAATATAAAACTTTTATACATCACTCTCAATTAGGGGTGAGCAAAATTCGGTTCGAACCGAATTAACCGAACCGAACCGACCGAATTTTGAAATTTGGTTCGGTTTTCGATTTTTTTCCCGAAATTCGGTTCGATTTTCGGTTAATTCGGTTCGATTTTCGGTTTTCAATTTTGTAATTCGGTTAAACCGAATAAACCGAATAAACCAAATAAGAATATTAATTTAATTATTTTTATTTAAAAATATAATTAAATAAAATAAAATCTTGGTTTTTTAATTAAAATCGAATAAAATTTTAAAAATTCGGTCAAATCGATTAATTCGGTTAAAAACCGAATTAACCGATTTTTTTCGGTTCGATTTTCTCGATTTTGATTCACAAATTCGGTCGGTTCGGTTTTTTGGAAAAAAATCGGTTTATTCGATTTTCGATCTATTCGGTTCGGTTCGATTTTAACCGAATACTCACCCCTACTCTCAATAGCAAAATCACAAACGGCTGACAACAATAGAAATAAAATAAATGAACACCACATCCACGCAGTTACAAACATCCATAAAATAAATAATCAACATAATAAACTCTGCAAAATAATGTATCAAACCGAAGTCCACGAAAATAAATACAAGTTCACAAAAGCATCAAAAATAAAAGACATGTCAAATAAAGGAAATAACAATAACAACATCTTTACTAAGAACGTATGAAACAACTCTAAATAAAAATACTCGACAACTAAGGTACAGGCAAGTAAATCCTCTCCTGACGGCACGAGTCACAACTATAATCTACTTGAAACAAAAATGAAGACAAGGAGTGGTGAGTCCAGACGGACTCTGTAATATAAGAATAGATAAATGATGGTATATAAAAAGGATAAAATAAACTGATAGAAACAAAGGTATACAATCTCTAGGATTTGAAGCATAAATCAATGCATTTATATGAATAAATATACCTATAAATCAATATAATATGCTAGGCATGATCAGAAATTTCTATAATACCTCAACAAATTGCTCGTACTGCCAAACAAATCCAGATCATATAATAAATATAAATCATAACCGAATATGCATGTCAATCAAATGCAACAATCATAATTCAAATAAATATAGCAAACACAAACAAAATACATAATGAATAATATGCACATGATAAATGACCTAATCTGTATACACTCCTACCTCTACACTGGATAGGTCCGGTGGACAAAATATAAGCTCGAAAAAACCTATGGTTATGCAGAAAAGTCATAATACATGTGATTATGCATGAAAAACCATAATACCTGTTGCTATAAAACCCCAAAAATACCTATGGGGACCCTAGCACCTAGGAGATATTCACTGTCTGAGCACAACTCTAACGGAGCGTAACACAACAGGAAATATGACTGATGAACGATCTCAACCACAAGTGAGTCAGTGGTCGTTAGCATGCGAACAATGCTATGATGCATGTCACTAATATGCACAACCTCAATTAAACCAAAACTATTCAATAAACATGATACACATGCATTGAATCAATACCAAAACATGCAACTAATTTACTGGTAGAGTATATCTAATGTCAACCAAATCTTATACAGGTAAAATGATATTTCTAAAATACATGCGTACAAGCGATACTCTTTAGATCAGAAAATAAGAGTTGAGATAGAATAACTGAACATTTTAGATTATTACTCAAAGATCAAGCAAGAATAGATATCAAGTAGAAAAATAAATAGAATAAATTTAAGATAAATTAACCTACTCAGATAATAAATAACCATACATTTAAGTACAATAACTATCGAATACCAAAAAAAATAATACTCATCTTTATCTGTAGATCATTCCAAAAGTCTTCTAAGGGAGTATTTGGGAGAACTTCTGCTAGCTGCTTTTTAGATTCTAACTACATAGAAGTACTTTTGAGTGTTTGTGAATATCAGATTCTGCTTTAACTTTTATAACTTTTAGTCAAAAGCTGGAAGTAAGAATTTGATATTTTTTTCTGCTTCTGCTTTTTTGCTTATAGTCTAGAATTAAAAGTAGACATTTATACCCTTAATAAATTTATCATTTTACATAATTACCACCATACTTTTAAATAAAATTTTATATTTTTATATAATTTATATATTCAGAATTTTTTATAATATTTTTATAAATTTATATAAATTTAGTCATTTTTTTATATTTTTATTTTTATTAATTATATATTTTTTAAACTATATATTATTAAAAAAAATAATTTTGATATAATATTCAAAATATAGTAATAAATATATAAAATATTATTGATGGTGTATCAAAATTATATTTAGATAATTAAAAAATAATAATTTATATAGTTTAAAGATATTGTTGTTATTTAACTAAAAATTAAGCTTGGAAGCAATTATTTACCAAACACTCAAACTTTACCTTGTATCAGCTTTTAGTTTATATTTCTAAACACTTCATGCTTTAGCTTCTCACTGACTTCAAGATAATCTCTATAAGAATCATTTTTTAAAAAGCAAAAGTTCTCTCAAACACTCCCTAAGTTCGTAAGATCACTCCAACTCAAACCTGAGTGATAGGGAGGCAAGCGAAAATGCCCAAACTCGTGCGTTATTAGGTCGTTTCCAAAGGTTCCTTGTCCGGTTCCACAGCTTAAGATTGCTCCACAGCCTTTTGATGTCGACTAAGGGCGACACCTGCTCCAACAGCTGGCTTGATTCGCAAAGGAATCTCAAGTGCAGGCACTAGGCATGCGAGGCCCAAAGAGCTTTAACACGAGAGTATAGCGAAGGGACGAAGCATATGATCATTCTCAGGAAGATGAAAAGAAGGGAAAATGACAAATACGGTTCTATTTCCTTGCAGATTCAAAATGGAGTATAGGGGTCCTGATCTTTGCTGAATTGACCTGATCTATCTCTAGAAATATGATTGGATCCAAATCGGTGCTTTTCTTGTAGAAGTACTACAGTGAGTTCAGACTCTTTGACCCATGATACTGAATCCTTGTTGTTTCATTGATCAGCAATATAGCAAGAAAGCTGTGAATACCATTTCTTGAAAGGACACTTGGCATGATGAATGATTCTTCAACTACAAAGTGCTTTATTTGAAGGAACATTGAGTTAAGGGCATCAAAAGCGGACGAATGCTGCATACGAATGGGCACCATGATACATAGAAGAAAGCATAATAATAATCATTGTTCTCACCAGAACTCATCTCTTTATCAAGCATCTCTCCACCCACCTCGACAGGCGGAGACAGATCGATTCAAGAAGGACATTGAGATCCAACGTGGTCGAGGAAGGAGGGCAACCCTAGATCGTCCATGGCATCGACACCCAAACGAACCCTCCAAAGAAGACCAATCCACTAGATCAAGGAAAACAGAGTGTACCGACCGTAGAAGTCCGGCAAAAAAACCCTACCCCGAGCGGTGGTCGTCGCGCGCCATAGCCGCCCATATACGACCCCCACAACAATTGAAAGGAAGGAGAGTGTTGACGGCTCAGGTATGAGAAGATGCGATCGGCAGGCTGGGCACGGTGGAGAGGAGCCGGCGCCAGGAAAAGGGGGAGAAGGAGGAGATCGCCGTCGCGTGTTTGCAAAGAGAGTCGCAGTGGTTTGCGAAGAGGGTGTCGGCGAAAACATAAAATAGTTAAAATTAATTAAGAAATAAATAGATTCCAGAAATTTTCCAATAAATTGGATATTTCCACTTATCCATTTATCTCTGTAAATACTAAAACGATTTCACAAAATTTCAAACGAAAAATTGAATTTTTTTAAAAAATTCTACAAAATTATTTCCTAATTTAACCTCTATAATTTATTTATCGTATTTAATATTCCACCCACTTGTAAAAAATTGATCATCCAAATTTTGCTATTAAACCTTAACAGATATCAATAATTCAATAACAATATAATTACTTATCGAAAACCAACAATACGCATCTCAAGTACCTAGATAAGGATAACGAGCTCAGATGAGATCCGGTGCATAAGTGTTGATACGACCACACCCAATTGATAGAAGCTAGTATGAGTATTACCACTAATACGGTTGACAGGTTTAACCCTAACTTTCCGACTCGGCAGTCGGAGTTACTAGAGAATCAACATCTCTGCTTCTAAGTCATCTCCGTAACATTTCAACTAACCGCTCTCATGGTCAATCTTGACCATGATTACGAATAGAGTGACTGAACTACTTATCATCATACTAACACTAAGATAGTAACTAATCGTCCAGTATATGAACAAATATACAAACATACAAAATTGGAAACGTACAATACCTCTTTACATGGTAGAGTCACAAACAAAGGTTGTGAGTACACGTAGATACCCTACGGCTCTTTAATGTCTGTGATATAGAGAAATGTTAACTATCGGTATCTATCAACAGCCTAGTAGATAATGCATATATATAATCATATCCCAAAAAATAGATCTATCAGCCTGCGGTCTCTTCTCTTTGGTGGTAACATGAACCTGGTCCATCTCCAAAATTGATGGTGACATCGTTTGAATAGGTTGCGGCTGAGTCATCTGCATTGTGACTGGCTACATATGCTGAGGTGCTGGAAGTCTGACCGATCATTGAGGCTGATAAACTGTAGCTCCAACTATCTACTGAGGTTGATAAACTGAGGCTAGTAGGCTGGGTATGGTTGACGAGACTCCGTCACAGAATACTAGGATGCTGCTAGTGGGGGGCCGTGCTCACGTCCAGGCATATAATAGATTTACACAGGTGGGGGTACTGTCTGCTATTGTCGGTGTACTGTCTGTTGTCCCCGACCGCCTCTTTGTGGTCTCTGCTATCCTGATCGGTATCCTCAAGTGGGGACTGCCACAGTCTCATGCTGTGCCTTTAGAGCACAATCTCTGTTCTGATGTCCTAACAGTTTATAGTAGTACCATACATCCTAGCCCACAGGACACTCTGCCTTACCATGCTCCCTAGACCCACATCAAAAATAATAAAACATATCTCCAGCTTACTTCCCTGTCCTGTTGAGAAAAACGAGAAGGTCCTACTGCATGCCCCATCTTCTGGGGACAAGAATCTGCCTCGAGAGTACTCTGTGAACTCTGACTCCTACTACGCTTCTGTCCGGTACTGTTCTGCTGTTTCTGAGTCACCATTGAATCTTGAGTCGGCTGCTTGCTCTTCTTCTTATCGCCATACATCCGCTACTGGGGCATTTCTATTAGTAGAGCTCAGTCCAAAGCCTCCTGATAAGATGTCATAACCAATCCAGACATCCATATATGAATATATCTAGCGAGACAGACTATGTAGGAACTATATCATCCACTCACTGTCGTCGCCCACCAACAAAGGACAAAATTTTGCTAGGCGATTAAATTCTACATCATACTCTAAATAAAGAAAAAATTATTAATATACTTACCATTCTAAAATTTCTAAACGGACTCGAATTTAAAAAAATATATATGTAAAAGAGAGAAATTATCAAAATGCCCTAAATATCAAAAAAATAAAAAATATCAAAAATAATAATAAAAATCTTTGCACCCTTTTACATCAGTCGTCTTGAGTTGAAAGAACTCATCCTTGAGTTTAGAGTAGTTTCAGATGATAAATTCAAGAGGAACATCATTTAGTACCAAATAGATAAAATCTACTCGCAACTGTAAAACTTTAGGATTCCTCGATGATCTAAATGCAACTTTATTTCTAACTGCAGAAGTTGAAAATTAATTTCACATACGTCAATTCCATCCTCCTCGAGTTTATTTGCACTTGAGAAATTACTTGTTGTAGCTCTTGTTGTAGATAAATCGCAGGAAGGTAGCGTCTCCAATGTGTTCGTCAGACCAAATCCTATATATAGAGAGAGAGAGTGAGAATTGCTCTGCTGTGGACCACGCGCTGCAGATGCGTGCGGACTGGCGCCTAATCGGTCACCAGACCGATCAGGAAGGTGCCTGATCGGTCTGGTGACCGATCAGGCACACGACATGCGACATTTCGACACCAACAGCGGCCTTCGGTCGCCGCCCCCGAACAAAACTATAACCCAGGGGGGTGCGATGAACCCTAGGGAGTAGGGTGAACCCGTCGGGTACGGGTGAACTCGTCGGGGACGCTCCCGAGCCTCCGGTGGCCAATCAGGCACACGACCTGCGACTTCTCGACACCAATGGCGGCCTTCGGCCGCCGCCCCCGAACAAAACTATAACCCGGGAGAGTGCGATGAACCCTAAGGGGTAGGGGTGAACCCGTCGGGTACAGGTGAACTCGTCGGGGACACTCCCAAGCCTCCAGTGGCTGATCAAGCTTGCTTGATCGGTCACCAGACCGATCAGGCACCTTCTTGATCGGTCTGGTGACCGATCAGGCGTCAGTCCGCACACAGTCTGTTGGGTTCTCCTGGAACTAAACAATAAAATCGCAGCGGAAACAAGAACCCACGAGCGATCCATGCGAAAGAAAAACTCGTACAAAGCTATCTATCTAATAGATTTATCTACTGATTATACCTTTGAAGCGTACCCTTCGGTTATCCCGCTCGTCCAAGATGCGCCGGATCTCTTGGACGTTCAAGCGTCCGTGCCTCTATTCGTATCCACACGGACACAATCTCTCAACTTCGGGAGAACTACCTTAGTTGTGCTAGCAACTTGAGGTAGCTCGAAAACACCAAGAACCTTACAATAAGGTTTCGGCCAAGAGTGGAGGAGAGGAAGAAGAGAGGAAGGGAAGGGGAAAAGCTAAGGCAAGAAGAAGACCACATCCAAAGTCACAAGACCCTCTTTTATAATCATCCCATGAATATGAAGAGGTTTGTGTCTCTTTGGCTTCCCAATAAAGAGCACATCTTTTCATGTGGCTCTTCATCTTTTCCCATGCAAGAAAAGAATCTTTTCATCCAATGAAAAGAGATTTTTCTCTTTCCTCCATGCAACTCCGACCGGGCCTCTCGGGCTTCCGACTCGGTCTCCCGACCAAGTCTCCCGAGTGGCGAGCTCCCGACCCAGTCGGCCGAGCTCCGACCCAGTCTGTCGAGTGCTGACCTGATCCGCCGAGCTCCGACTCGGTCCGCCGAGCTCCAACTCGGTCCGCCGATCTCTGACTCGGCCCGCCGAGCTCCGACTCAGTCTCTCTCGAGTTCCGAACTCGAGTCCCCCGACCTGACCTCCCGAGTTCCCAACTCGGGCTCTGGTCTCCTGAGTTCCCAACTCGGGCTCAGATCTCCCGAGTTCCCAACTCCGGCTCAGATCTGTCGATCAACTTTCCCGAAGCATTGTGCCCTTTGTGTGTGACCCAATAGGTTCTCGTGACGCTGGCAATGCGCCTAAACACTTTAGACACATAAACAATGAGTGGCATTTAGCAATGCATCATTGCTACCCAAGTAACAAGAAAAAGTCGAGATCCGACTAAACCTCTCCGTGACTATGATAGTGTATGACCTTGTCCTTCTATCCTTGATATCTAGATTGACCAATGAGGCATAGACCATGTCATCCTCAATCAATCTTGTGTTTTTTGATCCCCGAGTAGACTCACTCAAACAAATGAGCTCAATATCTCATATTGACTCATTTGAGCATGATCATGCGTTTCAGTAGTCCTACTCGATCAAGGGGCCCACAGATATCACTTTCGTCATATGGGAGGGATAGATCCCATCTACATCACTCACATCCCTCCGCATAATTCATTACATACCCAGTGATCGCCTTTATAGTCCACCCTGTTACGGGTGACGTTTGATGATACCAAAGTACATAACTCCTTATGTAGGGAGCTGTAGTTACTTCAGATCTAAGGACTATTCATACCAATAGTCACACGAGAAAGTCTATGACAGTCATATGACAATTTATAAAACTTTCTCATGGCGGGTCATTCAGTATATATTCTCCAATGTATACCCATGTGTCAACTTAATATCACATATCCATGACTTATGAGCTCAAGTCATCAGTTGACATACATGCTAGTCTCCATGCATCAACATTGTCCCTGAATAATTGATGTTTGACTAGGAATAATTTCGTGTAGTGTTCTCTATATTATCTCACTATCGATTCAACCAATCGATATAATATAGATAAGAACCTACTACACAATGACATTATTATACTTAGTCATTCGGTACAGAATACAAAGTAAGTATAATAATCAAACACGCCTTTATTAATAATAGAATATGATACAAAATGCCCCTAGTCAATCATCACATAATTGACTCTAGGGCTCCTACTAACACAGTCTGCACCGTTCGGTCCGTAGCAAAGCAATTATATATATATATATATAGTTTCAATTGAAGAAAAAATTAAAATAATTTTTTGAAATTTTTAAAAATATTTACGAAAATAAATGGACATAAATTAGATTACTTTAGAATTATTAGAGAAAATTTTTAATTTTTCACACTTGGATATTCGCTGAAAATATTAGAAAATAATTGCTTGACAATAGAATTTTTAACAAAATAAGCTGTTAGTTTTTCTAACTTTGTAAAATCTAATAGATATTCACCGAAAGAGAAATGATAGAGAATGAAAATGAGAGAGTATAAAGCATAGTGAATGATGTGGCATGATATAGTATGACGTGATATTTTATATGCACACGTTCGATTATCGCTTAGATACCATCGGCGGCCTTCGGCTGCCGCCCCGAATCAAACTATATCTTGGGGGGCACGGTGAACCCGTCAAAGATCACTGCATATAAGGTGTCACGTCATTCACTATGCTTTTCACTCTCTCATTTTTACTCTCCTTATCATTTTTCTCACCAAAAATATTAGATTCATCAAATATCTATCTCCAAAAACGTTTAAAATTGAAATTTTTATTTTTCAATTCAAAATTTATTAAAAATTATTTATTAGTCACAAAAATTTTTAAATTTTTACCAAAGTGCCAAATAATAAATCTAACTGTATAAAAAATTTTCTCGAGAAAATAAATTTCCATTACATGACAAAAATTATTTTCTTTTCCGAAATATAAATTTTAAAATAAATTTTAACTTTAAAAAATCTTGATAATTTTTTTGAATAGCAAAAATAGGATGACTACTTTTTGAAAAATCCACTTTTTTAAAATTAATCTATGAAACATTTTTAAATTTCAAATTTTAGTTTTTTCTAAAAAATTCATTGAAAGATCAAAAAATTCCAAAAGTTTTTCTACCAATAGAAAACATTTATATTTACCAAAAATAATTTTAAAAAATAAAGTTAGATAGAATACAACCGAAAGTAATGTTTTCGAAAAAGAACTAAAACACATAATTTTATTTTCTAAAAAAATAATTAATTAAATTCTAACACGCGAATTAAAATAATTTATCTAGCTAAATTTGTTTTTGGAACCCAAAACAATATTCTACCAACTCGAATAGTCAAAAATTTTCTAGGCATATAATTTTTCGCCATATTTGAAATTTGGCTAATTTTCGAAATTATTTTGCAACTTAAATAATATTTAAGATTTTAACAGATTTTCAAAAAATAATTTAAAAATCTTTTATAATTGTTGAATAATGTCGATAATTATTTTCACTATCAAAAATTACTTTTCTATTTAAAAGAAAAATTTTCATGAGAAAAGTAATTTTTCCCCCCCAAATAATTATTTTAACAGAAATAGCTATTTTAGACAATAATTCCTTGAAAATAGAATTTTTCAACAAAATATGGATCTGATTTTTCTAACATTGTGAAATCTAATAGACATTCACCGAAAAAATTAGATTCTCAAATATGTATCTCCAGAAAATTTTAAATTGAAAATTTTATTTTCAAAAGAAGAATTATAAAAAATTATTTATTAGTCACAAAATTTTTTAAATTTTTACCTGTGTCAAATAATAAATCTAACTATATAAAAAATATTCTAGGGAAAATAAATTTCCTTTATATGAGAAAAAAATATTTCTTTACCGAAATATAAGTTTTAAAATAAATCTTAACTTTAAAAATTCTTGATATTTTTTAATAGTAAAAATACAATGACTACTTTTTGAAAAATCCACTTTTTTAAAATTAATCTACGAAACATTTTTAAATTTCAAATTTTGATTTTCGTTAAAAAATCATTAAAGGTCAAAAAATTCCAAAAGTTTTCCAACCAATAGATAACATTTATATTTATAATAGAAATATTTTTAAAAAATTAAATATAGATAGAATACTTACGAAAGTAATTTTTTCAAGAAGAACTAAAACATGTAATTTATTTTCTAAAATAAACAAATCATTAAATTCTAGCATGTGAATAAAAATATTTTATGTGGCTAAATTTATTTTTGTAATCCAATACACTATTCTACCTAATCGAATAGTCAAAAATTGTTAAGGAATATAATTTTTCATCATATTTGAAATTTGGCTAATTTTCGAAATTATTTTGCAACTTAAATAATTTTTAAGATTTAAACTTCTGATTTTCAAAAAAATAATTTTAAAATCACTTATATCTGTTGAAAAATGCTGATAATTGTTTTCGCTGCTAAAAATTATTTTCCTGAATAAAAGAAAATTTTTCATGATAAAAGTAATTTTATTTTTCTCCAAATATTTATTTTAACAGAAATAGCTATTTTAGAAAATAATTCCTTGACAATAGAATTTTTAACAAAATTGGCTGTTAATTTTTCTAACTTTGTGAAATCTAATGGATATTCACCGAAAATATTAGATTCATCAAATATCTAACTCCAAAAACGTTTTCAATTGAAAATTTTATTTTTCAATAGAAAATTTATTATAAATTATTTATTAGTCACAAATTTTTTTAAATTTTTACCAAAGTGTCAAATAATAAATCTAACTGTACAAAAAATTTTCTCGAAAAATAAATTTCCATTACATGAAAAAAAAATATTTTCTTTTCCGAAATATAAATTTTAACTTTAAAAAATCTTGATAATTTTTTTGAATAGCAAAAATAGGATGACTACTTTTTGAAAAATCCATTTTAAAAAAATTAATCTATGAAACATTTTTAAATTTCAAAATTTGATTTATTCTAAAAAAATCATTGGAAGGTCAAAAAATTCCAAAAGTTTTCCTACCAATAGAAAACATTTATATTTATCACAAAAATAATTTAAAAAAATAAAGTTAGACAGAATACAAACGAAAGTAATTTTTTCGAAAAAGAACTAAAACACGTAATTTTATTTTTAAAAAATTAATTAAATTCTAACATGTGAATTAAAATAATTTATCTAGCTAAATTTGTTTTTGGAACCCAAAACAATATTCTACTAACTCGAATAGTCAAAAATTTTCTAGGTATATAATTTTTTGTTGTATTTGAAATTTGGCTAATATTCGGTATTTTGCAACTTAAATAATTTTTAAAATTTTAACTTCAGATTTTCAAAAAATAATTTAAAAATCTTTTATATTTGTTGAATAATGCCGATAATTTTTTTCACTATCAAAAATTACTTTTCTGATTAAAAGAAAATTTTTCATGAGAAAAGTAATTTTATTTCCCCCAAATAATTATTTTAACAGAAATAGCTATTTTAGAAAAGAATTCCTTGAAAATAGAATTTTCAAGGAAACATGGAATACATCGTAAGTCGCGTCAGGCTGAAATCGCGCTAGGCTGAAGTCAAACTGATATATCCGGCAAAATATGGGATGGATCTGGCACATATTTTCTCAACATGGAAACATGGAATACATCGTGAACTCCGGTAAGAGACGGTGGTAGCGCTAGACGGTAAGTCACTGCTCTAATCCTTTCCAGAATCTGAAAAGGGTCTATGTATCGCGGAGCTAGCTTACCTTTGAGGTCAAACCTCTTCACCCCTTTCGTGGGTGAAATTCTAGAAACACATGGTCACCCACCGAGAACTCTTAACGGTCTCCGTCTCCTATCAACATAACTTTTCTGACGATCCTGCGCCTCGGACATCCTCCGTTTGATTGTGTGAACTAACTCTACCTCATGCTGAGCTCTCTGAGGTCCTTACAACTAAGATTCCCCAACCTCCTCCTAGAGGGTGGGTGTCCGACAAGTCCTACCATACAACGTCTCAAACGGCGCCATCTATATAGCCGAATGATAGTTGTTGTTGTAGGCGAACTCAACTAAATGCAGATGGTCCTCCCAACTGCCTCCGAAATCCATAACACAAGACCTCAATAAGTCCTCCAGAGTCTGAATGGTCCGCTCTGACTGTCCATCTGTCTGTGGATGGAACGCTGTACTGAAACGAAGTTGAGTGCCCATGGCCTGCTGCAGACTCTGCCAAAACCGTGACGTGAACTGTGGATCTCTGTCTGAGATAATGCTCAGTGGAACACCATGCAACCTGACAATCTCTCGGCAGTACAACTCCATTAATCGGTCTAAAGAGTCCGTCTTCCGGATCGCCAAGAAATGTGCGCATTTAGTTAATCGATCAACGATCACCCAAATCACGTCGTGTCCTCTTCAAGTCCTAGGTAAGCCGACCACGAAGTCCATAGTGATGCGCTCCCATTTTCACTCAAGAATGGGGATCCTCTGAAGTAAACTGGCAGGTTTCTGGTGTTCAGCCTTAACCTGATGGCATACTAGACATCCGACTACAAAATCCACAATGTCTTTCTTCATCCCATTCCATCAGTAGGAACGTCTCAAGTCACGATACATGTGGGTCCCTCCTGGATGAATAGTGAAACGGGAGCGATGAGCCTCCTGAAGCAACTCCTTCATGACCGGATGTGACTCAGGTACGCACAATCTCCTTCGGAAGTACATAATACCCTCATCGTCTTTGGTAAACTCGGTCTGCTCCCCAGAGGCTACTTGGCTGCCTAAGAACTGCAGACGCTGATCACTGGCCTAAGCTTCTTTAATCCGTGCCCTGATCGGTGACTGAGCAACCATAGTCACAAGAATGCCCGTTTCAGTCTATCCCTACTCCTCCAAACTCAACTTTGAGAAATTCTGAATCAGATCTATGACCATCACTCAATGGCAGGCCAAAACCCTTCTGGACTTTCTGTTCAACGCGTCTGCCACTACATTAGCTTTCCTTGGGTAATAGCTAATGGTACAATCATAATCCTTTAGGAACTTCATCCATCTTCTCTGTCGAAGATTGAGCTCTTTTGAGTGAAGAGGTACTTGAGACTCTTGTGGTATGTAAATTTCTCAAATGTGATACCATAAAGATGGTGTCTCCAAATCTTCAGTGCAAAGATAATAGCAGCAAGCTCCAAATCATGAACTAGATACTTCTTCTCATGCTCCATCAGATGACGAGAAGCATAAGAGACTACCCGACCACGTTGCATCAATACCGTGCCCAAACCCTGATGGGACGCATCGGTGTATAGCACGAAACCGTCTTCTCCTAAGGGCAACACCAGAATTGGTGCAGATACTAGCCGCCACTTCAGCTCCTGAAAGCTGGTCTCATAATTCTCTGACCATGTAAACTTCACTCCCTTTCTGGTGAGGCATGTTAGTGGGGTGGCAATACTGGAAAATCCCTCCACAAAGCGTCAATAATATCCTGCCAAGCCCAGAAAACTACGCACCTCATGTACTGACTTAGGCTGCTCCCAACTGGTGATAGCCTCGATCTTCTGTGGATCCACTGAAATGTCACTGCTAGAAACCACGTGTCCTAGAAAACCCACAAAAGACAACCAGAAAGCACATTTGCTGAATTTCGCATACAATTGCTCCTGTCGGAGTGTCTCCAGGACAATATAAAGATGACGTGCATGCTCCTCCTCAGAATGAGAGTAGATCAGAATGTCATCGATAAAAACAATAACAAATTGATCCAAATACTCCGTGAATACTCGGTTCATAAGATCCATAAACATGCAGGAGCATTGGTAAGCCCAAATGACATTACCAAAAACTCGTAATGTCCATACCGTGTGCGAAAAGCAGTCTTCTGGATATCCAAATATTTGACTATCAGCTGATGATAACCTGATCGCAGATCTATCTTGGAATACACTGATGTATCCTTTAGCTGATCAAACAAGTCCTCGATGCGTGGCAAGAGATATTTATTCTTGATGGTCACCGCATTCAACTGCTATAGTCGATGCATAACCTCATAGAACCATCCTTTTTCTTCACAAATAAAATAGGGGAACCCCATGGAGATACACTAGGATGGATAAATCCTTTGTCCAATAATTCCTACAACTAGACCTTCAGCTCGTCCAACTCTTTTGGGGCCATACGGTATGGAGCTTTTGATACCGGCGCAGTCCCCGGAATCAGCTCGATAGTAAACTCCACTTGCCTTCTGGGAGGCAAACCCGGTAGCTCCTCTGGAAATACATCTGGAAATTCTCGAACAACTGGAACATCCGAGAGCTGGGTGCTACAACTATCTTTGGTACTGATCAGCGACAACAGAAACCCTTGATAGCCTCGTGATAAGAGTATGTGCCTGGAGCGTTGATATAATTGATATACCATCATCCCTGATGCCAGTGAAATCCCACGAGGGTTGGTTCGGGGGCTAAAAAGTGATCACCCTCGCCTGGCAATCAACTGTGGCATGATAAACTGTCAGCCAATCCATGCCAAGGATGACGTCAAACTCCACTATCTCAAGAACCAATAAGTCGACGGTGAGGGTAACAGTACCGAAATCTAAGGGACACACTCTGACCTCCTGAGTAATGCTCAAAATCTCTCTGGACGGTAAGGACACTGATAGATGTCGTAGTCTAGGAGTAGGTATCCTACCTATCTTACTCATAAATATACGAGAAATAAAAGAGTAAGAACTACCAGTATCTACTAATAACTCCGCCGGAAATGAATAAAGATGAACCATACCACAAAAGACCCGATCCATCGGCTCTCTGAGCCTCCTCTCTGGTGACTACGTACACACGTCCTGTCTTCGGAACTGTGGAAGGCAACGCCAAAATCGGCTGAGGCTGAGATACTAAGGGTCCAACGGTCTGGTGCTGTTGGTATACTGCTGGCTGATAAGCTGGAGGTTGATAGGCCGCAGACTGATAGACTAAAGGCTGATAGGCTGATATGGCGGAGGCTGATAGGCTGAGTAAGACGGATACTGAGATCCTGAAGTCGAACCCTAAGATGCGGTCGGACTGTAAGTGTGCTCGTGCCCATGCATACAACACACGTGCGCTGGGGGAATAATTGTCAACTTTGGACGATACGAATGTGCTAGAGGAGGAGCTATCCTCTGTTGTCGGACTGAAGTTTGGACTCCTGTAGCTACATGTTATGCCTTCAGCGTACAATTGATAACCACCATTTTGTTGATTATTTTCGGCTCTAAAATCCATGTTTGATCCACATTTTTATATACTTAAGTTTGCAATTGTATTAGGTTTCATGTATTACCTCTATGTTGGTTTTTAATTCAAATCTTTATATATTTGGGATATTGTTGGCACTAAATTTGAATATCATTTTGTAGGCTTCAAATGATCATGGACCTAGATCAAATCGGGTCAGACTTAAGTCAGCATTGGATCCAGATCAAAGGGATTAAGCATCGGATTAATAAGAGTCGTCCATTCCAGAAAACGGTTAGATCTGAGCCATCAGTCAGCTTCTGGTCAATCCGAGTTCAGGATAGAGTCAATCATGACCATAGATCAAGATCTGAAAATTTCAGCAAAATCAGAAGTAATCTGACCATTAGATCAAGCTCAAGATGTTCTAGACCATCCATTCAAGAAAAGGGAAGATCTGTACCATCCGCCACTGATCTGGTTAATCTGAGCTGGGGATAGGTAGATCAGGACCATTGATTGAGATCTGTGGAGTTTGGTTCAGATCTGAAAAGATCCGACCGTTGGATGAAGTCAGATTGATATCAACCGCCCATTGCTTCCATCATCATATGGCTTAACTGGTTTGGCTGATCGAATTTAACTGACTTGGCTGATCGAACTCAACTGGCTTGGCTGAACCAAAGGGCTAAGTGGATCCAATTGCTGGGCTGAGTGAATCCAATTGCTGAACCTGAGGCTGATCGAATTGCTGAAGTTGGGTTGAGGCTGGCCGAACTCAAGGTGGACCGAACTCAAGTTGGACCGAACCAAATCGCTGAACTGGAACCGGATCCACTCAAAGTGGGATGGCGACACACACAAAAGGGGTGGACTCGACTCATCTCCGGAGCATCTTTCCTCACGCTTCTTCTTCCAGGCGATTTCTTCTCATCTCCTCCAGTCGACGGATCTTCTCCATTTTCATCGCCGCCGGCCGGAGCATCCACACTTCATCTCCTCTCCACCTTCTCTTCTTCTCAAGGATCGCACAGCTAGGGCCCGGGGTTCGAACCCTAGCTGACGACCTTCGATCTTCCACCTTCCTTCGCAGCCTTCTCTCGGGTTGTGAGATGGCAGTATTGTGAGGCATTCATCCACCTTCACCACCCGGCAACCACCACTTCCAATTCCGATTCGGCATCAGTTCATCAGCAGATTTTCTTTTCTTTGGCAGTTCATTCCTTCACAGCTCTTCACCGCAGCAGATCTATTTCTCCTAGTTTCTTCATAGCATCTTCACAGATTCCCAGCAGCAGTTCATTTCCAGCAATTCTTTCTTCCCAACCGCGTCAATTTCTTCCCAGCAGAGTTCCGATTCGCAGCTTCCAGCTTCATCAGATTTGCCAGCAGCTCTTCAGCAATTTCCAACAGTCGGCAGTTTCTTCTTATCAGCAATTTCCATTCATAGCTTTGCCTTCACAGCAGTTCATCAGCAGATTTGGTTAAGATTGTTTGATTAGTTTCAGTTGTTAAGTGTTGTTTGTTGATTGTTGAATGTGGTTGTTGATGTTTGTATCAAGTTTGATCTCTCATGTTTTCGAATGGCACGTACTCATATCATTTTAAATACTGCTTATAAGTTGTTCAACAAAATGTTTCTATAGTTAGGTTTAATTCCATGTCTCTCGTTTTGCTTAATTCTAGGTTTATTTCCATGTCTCTTGTTTTGCTTAATTTCTGCTTGTCTTGTCTCTTTTAATTGCTTTATGTTCTTGCACTTAATTTGGATGCAATAGGTTAGGCCAAATTAGATTTCTTTAATGCTGTAGGTTTTTGCTCCATGTCTAGGTTTCATTGATGCTTTATTTCTTGAATGCTTCTTTCATATTGCTTTTTCTTTGCTGCAATTGTAGTTAAGTTAAATTAAATTTCCTTACCTGCATTGTCTTTCCATAATTAGAACTAGATTTCATACCTGCTTTGCTATTTCTTTTCGTAGTTTTAACATTCAAATCCAAACCCCAGTTTGAAATCAAAAATCCAAAAGCAATAACATACGATCCTGAGATTTATCATGTACCAACTACATTCGTTGGGAGACGACTCGAGTTACTCTATGCTACACTAGTTTAGAGGAGTTCGATACTCTAATTGTATTTGAAATCGTGACACGACTGAAACGGTTATCAACAATCTCTGCTCATATGCCCCGGCAGTTTGCAGTAATAGCAAACCGCCTACCCCAGCGTACAATCTGCTCTAACATGCTCTCACGATCCACATAGAGACAATGAGTGCCACTAGCTACCTTCTTCCGGGTCTACTGGGAAGATCGGAAATGCCTTGTCAATGACCGTCCCGACTTCTGAGGTCTAGCAGATGCCCAAAAGTACCCTGAGCTGACTGGCTCTAACTACCACGTTTCTGTCCAATAATATATGGCTGCTGAGTCTGAGCTGTACCCTGAGTCGGTTGCTTACTTTTCTTCTTGTCTCCGTATATCCTCTGGTGGGTCATCTCAATCAGAAGGGCCTTGTCCAATGCATCTCGATAGGATGTTATGTTCAGACCAGCCATCCGAACCTGAATATATCTTACTAGTCCCAGCTTAAACTGCTCCATCCCTCACTGTCGTCTACAACAATCTAGGGGCAATACTCGGCTAATCGGCAAAACTTTGCATTATACTGCATAACCGTAAGATCTCCCTGTTGAAAACTCAAAAACTCCTATCGTTTAGCCACTCAATACGCCGCCGGAAGGTAATGGCTCTCAAATGCCGCTCGAAAAGTGACCTAGGTGATGTGCTACTCGCCAATGATTGTATTCTGCATAGTCCACCAGGTGGTAGCCTCCTCACGAAGATGATAGGCAGCAAGCTCTGTCCTCTCCCAGTTTGAACAGGTGAGGTAGCGAAAAGTACCCTCTATAGTCTCGATCCAAGAGTAGGCGACACTCGGATATGCTCCTCTATGGAATAAGGTAAGTTGGCCCTTCACGAATGCCGCTAAGGCAGGGATCCGTGATCTATCCAAAGGCCAACCCACAGGGGCGGCGGCTACCATAGACGGTATTGCTGGAAACACTGTCGTAGCCATCATAGGTGGTACGGCTGACCACCCCACGGAAGGGACGGTGGGAGGTACTGGAGTAGATGCCACGGGTGGAACTATGGTATAAACCGGAGTAGGTACCATATGTGAAACTGAGGTATATGCTGGAGGTGGAAACCCTGACGAAACATTGAAAATCCTTAGAGTAGGTGGCATCGGTGAAACTGTGGGAACCGATGACTAAAATGGGGAAGGAACTCCCACGGGCGGAGGATCCTGACCCCCTGAAACATTCTAGTGAACAGGGGCTATCTCAGTCTGCCCTCAGGAGACCGTGTCACCTCACAGGAAGTCCCAACTCCCACTGTCTCGCATGGCCACCTAGGCGGTCATCCCTGACCACCACGACGAGGTGGAGTCAACTCAATACGATAAGACAGCCTGTTAAGACAGTACCAACATATCATGAAAAGTTCAAGAATATAAACCTTTACCTATTTACCTATTTGCCGCTTGGAGAAGTCCCGTCGCGCCAAGTCCCAAGCATGACCACATCAAGAAAATGACTCCGAACAAATCCGAAAAGACTCGATAACCTCACTCCGAAAAGACTCGACAACTTGGCTCTAATACCAAATAAATTGTCACGCCCCACGGGGCTGCATGTCCGATGAAAATCGGACAGCACCTCCCCTGTACGGCGGACAATCTCAAACCAATACATACATAATATGGCCTCCACGACCTCCACACATAAATATGATCAAACTATAACAGAAATAAAGGCATAAACAACTATCGATACTATCAAAAACATATACCATCACCTATATTGTAAAAACAACTCCAACTTGCCCTTTGGGCAGACCGACGATGCAAAATACATAAAGTACCATAACCCTGGAGACACGTCTACCAGCATATACAAAATAAGAAAAATACATCCGAAACGTAACTAAAAGAAAATATAGACTAAATAAAGACACTACACTATCACCGGGACTGGCTATTGGGCTCTTTTGGCGCGTCATCCTAAAAAGCATAAACAAGCAAACGATTATGAGTCCAGGGGGACTCCGCGGGTATATAACCAGATAGATATGTATGACGATAAAAAGATTATACAAAAGCAGTATGGAAGCAAACTGATACAGTCTCATAGAAAAATCAGGATACATGATCGGTACACTATATGCAAATATGCATATCCACACCTACCCCCTGGGGTGTGTAGGTCATAAGTCCCTAAACCTGAATGGTCGCTAGACCATAAACAAAGAAAATCCCTCTTGTATGTATATATCATCCAGATGCAACACGCATAGCTCAAACAAGTGCAGCAATCACAAACAATGCAAATTATGCAATCGTGCACATGATGCAATGACATGGTCACCCCTAACGCCAGTCATCCACCATCACTGGTCATGATGAGGGCGAGTGGGTAAGACTATGACAACTGTACACACTCTGTCGTCACTGCTCCTGAGTGACTGGGTGGACAGGATACTAGCGGAGGTCAAACCCGTCCTACCTCAAATCATATGAGGGAGCACCGCTCTCATCTCCTCATATCACGGGAAAGAGGAGGGATCCCGGTCTGATACCACGCTGCGGAACCACTACCCATGAGCGGCCGAGCGGAGCCTTGACAGGGCGCACACACCCTCTTAATAGTACCACTAACTCATAAGTGACAGTGTGTGCAGATCCTGATATGACTGACGATTTGTCACAACAAATAGGGAGCCCAGAGATCGCTAGTTATGCAATAATGCAAAGATGGTGCATGATGCTAATGTTAGGATCGTGTTGTTAAGCTAGAGGGAGGGGGGTGAATAGCTTTTTCTCCCTACAACGTTAGTGTGCGCAAACGGAAGTACTAAATACAAAACAAAAACAACGCTAACACAAACCGTTTACGTGGTTCGGAGACGACGCTCCTACTCCACGGCTGCCCGTAAGGTGGACGATCCCGATCCTTTGGTGGATGATTCCCCGGAACACCTCCGGCTAGCTCTTGTCGCTCCTTGTGGGTGGAGAAACCTCGTCACAACCTTTGGACAATCCCTGAGCACTAGTAGGCTACTAACAAGCTCTAACCAAGCTAGTTTCGCCAAGAAGAAACAGCTATAAACGAGCTCCCTTAAATAGAGTTTGAGGCTGATTTGACCGTTACCAGTCGACTGGTCCTCGTAAATTTGAATGTCACCGCCCGACAATTCAAATTCTGGTCGCAACCAGTTGACTACATCAATCGACTGGTACTTCATCAGTCGATTGCCAACCCTTTAAGTCTAGGGTTTCCCTTCCCGAATGCATTTCTCTCAGCACTCGAACTCTCACGACTTAATCCCAGGGTTTCCCTACCCGAGTGCAATCCTTCAGCACTCGAATCCTCACGACTCAGTTGACTCTTCATCCAGCAGCCTTAACCTGTTGCCTTCAAACCCTCTTCGACTTTGGCTCTCGCCCCTCAGATGCGCACACAAGCTCTCGGCTTGCCTTCATTCCATCCTTCACGTATGCCTCAAAGTCCGCTTCCCTCGGCTCATCGTCCCTGCTCCAACAGCCTCGATCTGTTGCCTTTAAGCCCTCTTCACTTTGGCTTTCGTCCCTCAGATGCGCACACAAGTCCTCGGCTTGCCTCCATATCATCCTTCACGTATGCCTCGAAGTCCGCTTCCTTCGGCTCATCGTCTCTACTTTGTCCATGGTCCCTCGGATGCGCACACAAGCCCACAACTTGCCTCCATGCCACCCTTAACCGGCCCTGAATACATCTAACTAAGTCAATGTGTATCCTGCAAGCCTGCACACTCACATACACATATTAGATCAACATGAAACCCTAACTTAACCATATTGACACACACATCAAAAGTCATGATCTTCCCGATCAACCTTGGGCAGATTGCCCCAAAATCTCCTCCTTTTTGATGTGTGACAATATGTTTAAATTAGGTGCAAAACAGCAACAACAATTGAAAATTATAGATATAGTAAGAAGCATAACACATGCTGTTGGACCTTGGATGGCTAGAGAGGGGGGGGGGTGTGAATAACCAGACACAAAACTTTCAGCTTCTTGAATTTTTCTGTGATTGGGTTAGCAGTGGAAGAAAACAAGCAGAAATACAGAAACAGAAAACAACAGAAAACCAAAGACGCTAACTCAAAGGGTTTATAAGGTTCGGAGATAATTTGCCCCTACTCCTTGGCATACCCGTAAGGTGGGCGATCCCTTGATCGTCGGCAGATCAAGCCTCGGAAATTCGGATATCACAACCTCCTTCTCGGTGGAGAAACCTCTCCACAGATAGTCTCAGAATGATATCAAATAAAGTACAACGACAACGAGAAGACTTACAGAGCGTGAAGGAGAACGTTTACAGAGCACAACTCACAACACAACACAACCCTGGCAAGAGCCTTCACTCAGCTTTTCCTTCTCGCGGTGTCTGCTTGCTAATCGACATGGAAACTTCTCCACAGATTCAAAGTATCAGAGTTGCACAAGATCAAAGATCATAGAGAGTTTCAAAGTTGCTAGAGTTCTCAGTGTTGCTCTCTCCACTTCACTCGCCTTCTTTTAATCTCTGCTCTTCAGCAGGTCACCACCAGGCGCGTCTGCTGCTCACCAGGCGCGTCTGCAGCTCACCAGGAGCGTCTGCAACAACCTCCGTCACCAACCCACTGACCTCTACTAGGCTCAGTCCACTGAAACCTCTTCAGCCGAGCCTCAGGTCAGTTGCCAACTTCACCAGTTGCCAGCCCGCGCCAGAAGCCGTTGAATCCTGCGAAAGGGAAAACAGACAAACCTGACAAAGCGAAAGTCTCCAGTTGACTCTCCTTCTTCGTTCGAGTCATCCCTGCATTACCTGCACACTCAACAAATGCTTAGCATAGCAAATTAAAAGTAAATCAATAAGGTAGCAGAGAAATCAGAAGTGATTAGAGTGAAATCAGAAATTCTGACAACGTTTTCAAATTAAAGTTCAAACACTGATCGTTCACCAAACCGATCAGTGAAGATCCTGATCGATCACCAAACCGATCAATGAAGACCTTGATCGATCAGGCTCCTGCCTGATCGGTCCAGTGACACTGTACGATCACAGATCTGAACCTGTGATCGGTCACACTGACCGATCAAGGATCGAGGATCGGTCACCAGACCGATCCACCAGCTTGCTGGAGTTTCCTCCAGCTCCCACCAGCCAAAAGCACCTGATTGATCAGGTTGTGCCCTGATCGGTCAAGTGACCGATCAGGTCACTCCCTGACCGATCAGGATGTCGGACAGACCGATCCCTGATTGGTCAAACAAACTGATCCCTGATCGTTTAGACAGACCGATCAGGTTGCTTACAGAGATCTTCTGAGATCTCTCTGATCGTTCACCAGAACGATCAGAAGCCAAATAGAAACATTCTGTTCTCTTTCTGATAGTTCACCAGAACGATCAGACTCCCTGGATTGGTCACCAGACCGATCCACAATCAGGAGTTAGTGCCAACTCCCTGATCGGACCACAGACCGATCCAACTCTGACCATTTCAACCCTAAGTCCAGAGAACAGGCTCCCTAGCCTTCTCTGACTCATTCTGGTCCCAGAGAAAGAGCTCACGTGCCCTTTCCAACCAGTACACTCAATGCTCAGTCCCTCGGACCAAGATTTCGTGCCCAGCTTCACTCACTGAGACTTTGTTCAACCTAGCTTCCCTCGCTAGGACCTGGCTTCACTCACCAGGGTTTGCTTCACCTAGCTTCACTCGCTAGGACCCGGCTTCACTCACCGGAGTTTCCATCACCCAGCTTCACTCACCGGGTCTCGGTTTCACTTACCGGGACCCGACTTCACTCACCGAGATTTGTGCCCAGTCCCCGACTAGGGCTTAAGCCGAACTTCTCTCACTCACCTAAACTTAAATCGATGTCAGCACTAAAACAACAATCAGGTCAGACTGCATCAACAATCTCCCCCATTTTGTTGTTTGATAACCCGATTCTAGGTTTAGGTATTAGAAATCAATTGAAATCAAATTTCACTATTGCAAGGGAATCAGAGTCCTCCCCCTACAATAGTTATACTCGTAATAACCCTAAACTTAACTAACCAAACTCTCCCCCTTTGTCAAACATCGAAAAGGGAGTAGACTGGTTATTAAGTTTAAACACCTCCCCCTTAAACAGGGGTCTCTCCCAAAACAAACAAGAGATAATGATTACGAATCATATGAAAAGCATATGATATAAATACAGCAGGATTAGATAGTCATATGCATCATATGAAAGGGAACATAGATAGCAAAATCATGGAATAACAGTCATACACAGAATCCATCAGAATGCCATACACATAGAGTCAAGAAATAGAAGTCATAATGAGAGTACAGCAAAGAAATGTCACTCCTGAGCAGGGGGATCATCAGACTGCATCGGGTCGAATGCAGTATCATCGATGGGTAGGAAGCTTCCTGGAGCAGTGCTGCTAGATGGCGAAAATCCAGGAAATGTCGGCTGTGGCAGATTACCCGCCATCCAAGCGCACCAATCAGCATACATCGCCCTCTGATCATCCCGTATCCCCGAAATCTCGGACCGAAACTCCTGCTGACCGGCCCGCAACCCAGAAATCTCTGACCGGATCTCAGATTGAAAGTCCTGCTGCCCGAGCTCTATCAAGTGTAATCTATGGTCCATAGTCTGCTCAAGCTGCGCGATCTGCCATCGGAGATCTAGGTATGGCTCATAGTCATCCTCTGCAGGCGCATCTTGATGTCCAGCTAGAGCTGCTGGTACCTGAATATGTGTTGCCCGTGGTAGCTCTCCCAGAACCCTCCCATCCTTCCACCTAAGGCCCTGAGGTCCGACAATAATGCCAGACTTGGCAAACATGCATCTACCAAGTCTGTAGTCTTGCCGAACCATCGGCACAATCCTGCCCTTGGACACATCGATATCGACTGACTGAGCCAGCCAGTGATAACGTGTCCGAAAGGCATGTAGACTGTACGCCGGCTGGGCTCCCTATAGTAGAGGATGGACTCGAAGATACTCTCCATGATGTCAAAATCCAAACGACGATGCATCCCATAGAGTATTAGACAGTGAAAAGGGCGGATCTTTGCGAGGGGTTTTGAAGTAATAGGTAGAAGACAATTGGTGATAATCTTAAATAAAACATAGTCAAAGGGCAAAAGACGGAGGGCGGCAAAGGTGGGAAAATCAGGGCCTAGCTCATCAAGGTCATCCGGTCTAGGGTGTCCAAAAAAATACTCGTAGATGGAGTCAGAGGTGACCCCCTCGAAGGGAACTGGTAAAGGGGCTAGAATGGTAGGGAAAAGGTGATAGATATTGGGCGATCGACGAAAGCCCAGATACTCTGTGAAATTAGAGTAAGTAAAATCTAAATTTGTCCTGGCCACTCGGGTAGTATACGAATGAGTGCCAGTAGTGGGATAAAGATTATTATAAAATTCTGATACTAAGTCAACGTTGACATCTCGTTCAAGGAAAAGAAATGATTCCAAATTATAGTACTCGATAACCAGTCTTACCGAGGGACAATGTTCATATACAAAAGTTTTATCCACCGTACGACAGGAGAGAAGTTTAAAGGTATTATTGAGAAACTTTTGTTCGAAGAAGGCACTGATAAATCTAGGACTGCTAGAAGGTTAGGGTCTACCGGATTTGGAGGGTCTATATGATGAGGGAGCTTTGGACTTGGAAGTTCCCTCATCAAGGGCCTTCCCCTTGGAAGATTTCCTAAGGGTTGGAAATAGGTCATGGCAAAAGATTGAAATTTGGTGATCACGGCAAGATCATGACACAATCATAGGTTGGAAGGTCACGACACACACATAGTTTGGAAGGTCACGACACAAAGTAAGTTGATCAATTGAGCTTAAGGTCACGACAACAACACAAGTAGGTTTAAGGGCACAACACAAGATGAGACATTATGGTTAGCACAAAAATCACACATCATGAAACAAACAGAAAATGAAAAACCACAAGCATGATAATCAAACTTACTTGGGTGCCATTTGAGTTGGTTGGTTGGGAGAGAGGAACACATAAATCGCTTGCAAGAAATTGGCCAAGAGAAAGGGCTTGCGACCTCACCGATCACGCAAAAGCTTGCGGGAGCTTGGTGCAAATAGAAAGATTGCGGGAGAGGAGCTCAAAAGCTTGCGTAGACAAGAGCTCAGGAGCTTGACCTCACAGAGTGCTCACAGAGATCACAAAAATCTCGCAGAAGAGAGGATGCAAAGAAAACTTGAACTTGCTTGAGAATGAAAAACTCACAAGAGCAGAAGGAAGAAGCTCGCAGAGGGCTCTTAGAGGACTCAGATCGCAGGAAGAGGAGGAAGATGAGAGGAGTGCGACGCTTAGGGTTGGAGAAGTAAAGAGGCAGAGAGATTTAATAGGTTGGTGGACCGATCATCAACCGATTTTAATGAGGCTGATCGGATCGACCGTCCGATTCAGAGTACCCTGATCGGTCAGGTTGGGTTTTGATCGGTCTGGTGACCGATCAGGGAAGTCCCTGATCGATCTGCGGATCGATCAGGGAACCGGACAGAAAGATTCTGTAATCCTTCTGATTGGTCTGTGGACTGATCAGGAGGATGGCCTAATCAGTCTGTGGACCGATCAGGGAACCGAACAGAATCGGACAGAAATGGTTCTGTGAGCTTACTGATCGGTCTATGGACCGATCAGCCCAACTCCTGATCGGTCACCATGACCGATCATAGAACCTGATAGAAGTGTCTGTGATATTTCTGATCGGTCTGTGGACCGATCAGGCTTACTCCTGATCGGTCTGTGGACCAATCAGGCTTACTCCTGATCGGTCACCATGACCTATCAGGGAGGTCCCTGATCGGTCTGCAGATCGATCAGGGAATCGAACAGACCAAATTTCTGATAGCTCTCTGTGAGCGTTCTGATCGGTCTGTGCACCGATCAGCCCAACTCCTGATCGATCTGTGGACCGATCAGATATCAGAAATTATTTGATACTTTTCAGAACCTTTTGTTTCAAACCTCCTTTCAAAATCTTATACGATCGGATGTAATTTCATTGATCCTGGAGGCGTTCTCTTGACTAGAGTTTATCCCACAATAAGAATCGAGAATCCTTGTGAATTTAACAACTTCGAAGCGAGTTTGTTATCAACTTCAATACTTCAACCAATTGAAATCAGGGCACATACTTGGTATCTAGCGCACATACCCACAAAAAAAAAGAATATCAGGGCGACTAGCTGTGAGGTATAGCAAACTACCTATCATACTTCGATATTGGGTTAGATCAACGGGCTTCCCACTCTCATCATTGTCTAACCTTGTGTTTGTCGCCATGGGAGTGGTTACCTCTTTAGAGTCACTCATATTGAATTTTTTGAGCATCTCTTGAGTGTATTTGGATTGATGCACATGGATTCCGTCTCGAGTTTGTTTGATTTCGATTCTAAGGAAGAAAGTCGATTCTCCTACTAAACTCATCTCAAATTCACTCTCCATGTGTCCAATAAACTCATTTAAATAACCCTTATTGTTGGAGCCACAAATTATGTCATCGACATACACTTGGGCTATAAATATATTTTCACCATCTCTACGTAGAAATAGTGTAGTGTCTATTTGTCCTCTCACAAAGCCTTTTTCAATAAGAAATGTTGATTGATAGATCGAAAAGCGTTTGCTAGAGGGGGTGAATAGCAACTTTCGACCCCCTTTTCTACCTACACGGTTAGTTTGCACAGCGGAATATACAATAAAACAATCAAACAAATACTAACCAATGTTAACATGGAAGATTTACTTGGTATCCACCCCGCACGGGTGACTAATCCAAGCATTCGTCGGTGGATCACTCCCCGAATAACCTCCGGCTAACTCTGTCGCTCCTTGTGGGTGGAGAAACCTCGCCACAACACCTTGACACGACCTGAGCACAAAGACTACTATCTTGCCTTTAACCAAGACAAGATTCGTCAAGAATCTCAGCCACCACGAAGTCCTCTTTAAATAGGACTCGGGCTGAAATCCTTGCCACCAGTCGACTGCTAGCAGGGCAGTTGACTGGTGCCACTGAAATTCGACCGTTGCACCCCAACGTTCGAATTCTCTGCCAACTCACCAGCCACCTACTAGTCGACTGCCCCCAGGGCAGTCGACTGGTCCCCGGCCAAAACCCTTCTGTGAGTTTCATCAATCGACTGCCCTCAGGCCAGTCAACTGGTCTACTCACCTACCTAAGGTTACCCTTCCTGAGTACATTCACTCCGCACTCAAACCCTAGGAGTTTCCGAGTACAATCACATAGCACTCGTACCCTCACGACTCGACTGACTCCTCATCCGCAGCCTCGACTATTGCCTTCGCACCCTCTTCATCTTCGGCTCCCGTCTCTCGGATGCACGCAAGCCTCTAGCTTGCCTCTATGTCATCCTTCACGCATGCCTCGAAGTCCGCGCTCATCAACTCATCATCCCTGCTCTTCAAGGTCCCTTGGGTGCACACAAGCCTCCAGCTTGTCTCCATGCCACCCTTCACCGTACCGAGGTCGTCTAGTCAAGTCCATATGTGTAACCTGTACAACCTGCACACTCAACATACACATATGAGATAACAAGGGTAAACCTAACTTAAACCCTTTGCCCAAACATCAAAACACTTGGTTACTCTGGACCACAGATTGCCTCAATAATCTCCCCCTTTTTGATGTTTGGCAATACGTTTAAGTTAGGGAAACAAGATAGTAGTCAATAGCAAAAACCATGCTAAACAAATGCATATGCAATGCATACATGGATCCTATCCCAAGGCATCCCACACCTAACCTTCCAAGTTAGGACTTTTCACACCTAGCCCTCCAAGCTAGGATTTTTCACACCTAACCCTCCAAGTTAGGACTTTTCACACTTAATCCTCTAAGTTAGAAATTTTCACCAAAATCGGGCTTTTTAAAGCTTTTCCAAAGCTCCCCTACATTATACTTACAAAGGCTTTTTAAGAACCTCTCCAAGGTTCCCCTTACGCCAAGAATGAAGCAAACATGCTCCCCCTTAATCTTAACTCCCCTTAAACCTAGGATTTCTTGCAAAGGTAAGTTTGGTTTCCCAACTTAAACCCAAACTTCTCCCCCTTTTCCATACATCAAAAAGACCCTAATAATATCCCAATTATTGGTTCTCGCAATCCCCAATGATCCTAAACACAGTGTACTAAACCCCCATACACTTGTTTCCTATCATTCGAACACCAAACCAGCTGCTGATACACAAATCAACCCCGACCAGTCGACTGCCCCCAGGGCAGTCGATTGATACTCTGAAAATCAGAATTTCAGCCTTTCTGACGAAATTCAGAAATGCGCCAGAAATTCCACAAATCTCTAAAAATTTCCAAATTTTACGGAGACATTTATGGTACCCATACTTACTTTGAAAAAATACATTTCAAAATGTATCTATCACAATTCCCAAGTTTGACATAAAATCCAAAAGTAGCAAAAAGATTCACTCAAACCTTAACCAAAAGTCCTAGTTTTGGTTTTCTCTTGATGTCTTTGCCCATTCCAACCCACAATGCGCCCCTAGCATTGATTTGTATGGTAATTACACACCAAAAACTAATTTTCATGCAATATGACCCCAATGTCATATTTTCATGCATGAAACTTAAAAGCACCGTGCCAAAACCCAAGAATTGAGACTCAAGTTCGTCTCCAATTCCTTTGGCACACTCCATGGTCCATCTAGACCTCTAGGAGGAACCCTCCAAAGATCCATTCACTATATATCCCAAAGGCTCCTAGAGCTCCCCCTTGAGCTCTTAGCCCTAGCCACCTCCCTAGATGACTCAACCATCACTAGGTCATATCGGTATTCTACCGGTGACTCTTAGCCTATAAACTTGACACTCTTAACCTTAGACACCTCATCTTTGGTTAAGTCCTTCTTTTTCCCTTTAAATGGCATCCCCTTGTCATTTTTGGACTCCCCCTTCTTGCCATAATCATATGCTATCCTAGCATATCTCTTTCCCTTGGCATGGGAGACCTTAGATCGGTATCCTAGACCTGATCTATCATTGGTGCAGTTTATACCACCCAACACCATATCCAAACCCTTAGATCCAACCGTGAATCTCTCTAGGGTTTTCTCTAATTTATCAAGTCTTGCCCTCAATGCTTGATTTTTTCCTTTCTAGACCTTTGACCCTAGAGTCCATATATCCACTTTGGACATTCCTAGAACTACCCATTTTCCTAGGTACATTCCTTCCCTTCTTAGGATTAGTGTCATGATGCTTAGGTCTAGAGGTCTTGGGTTGATCATGATGTATGCTTTTCCTAATATTATGATCTGCCTTGTTAACCCTAGTCTTATCATTATATCTAAAATCATGGTTATGCACAAATAAGCAACATGAATGAATGATTAACATTATTTTGAATATGCAAGGAGGAACTTGAAATTGAATTACACTTTAACCTAGGGTTAGGAATTACCTCCCTTACCCTTGAAGTCCCTCCTTGATGTGATCTTTGCTCCCTCCTTTCTTCTTTCTCCCATCTCCTCAAGTGTCCCATTTTCTTGAGCTCTTTCTTCCTTGGACACTTGATATGGTAGTGCCCTAACTCACCACACATGAAGCATCGAATCCTTCTCTTCTTTTCTTGGGATTCTCCATTCCTACAACCAATATTAGATTTAAAAGGAATTGAATTTGGTTTAGAGTGTACCTCCTTTTTACCTTTCGGGCACTTGTCCTTGTAGTGCCCCTTTTCGTTGCAACCAAAGCATGCGATGTGCTCTTTCGATTTAGCTTTGGTGGAGGTGGAGGCTGTTAGTAGGAGCCCTAGAGCCAATTATGTGATGATTGACTAGGGACATTTTGTATCATATTCTATCTTTAACAAAGGCATGGTTATTACACTTACTTTGTATTTGTGCCAAAATAACTAAGTATAATAATGTCCTTGGGTAGTAGATTCTCATCTACATTATATCGATTGGTTAAATCGATAATGAGATGATGTAGAGAACACTACTCTAAATCATTCCTAGTCAAGTATTAATATTCAAGGACAATATTGATGCATGGAGACTAGCATGTAGGTCAACTGATGACTTGAGCTCACAAGTCATGGATATGTGATATCAAGTTGACACATGGGTATACATTGGAGAATGTGTACTGAATTGACCCGTCATGAGAAAGTTTCATAGATTGTCATATGAGCGTCATAAACTTTCTCATGTGACTATTAGTATGAATATCCCTTAGACCTAAAGTCACGACGGTTCCCTATATAAGGAGTTATGTACTTTGGTATCGTCAAACGTCACCCATAACAGGGTGAACTATAAAAGTGATCACTGGGTATGTAATGAATTATGCGGAGAGATGTGAGTGATGTAGATGAGACCTATCCCTCCCATATGACGGGAGTGATATCTGTGAGCCCCTTGATCCACTAGGACTACTGAAATGCATGACCATGCTCAAATGAGTCAATATGAGATATTGATCTCATTTGTTTGAGCGAGTCTACTCGGGGATCAAGAAACACAAGATTGATTGAGGATGACACGGTCTATGCCTCATTGGTCAATCTAGATATCAAGGATAGAAGGACAAAGTCATACACTATCATAGTCACGGAGGTTTAGTCGGATCTCGACTTTTCTTGTTACTTGGGTAGCAATGATGCACTGCTAGATGCCGCTCATTGCTTATGTGTCTAAAGGGTTTAGGCGCATTGTCAACGTCGTAAGAACCTATTGAGTCACACACTAAGGACATGATGCTTCAGGAGTCCGAGTTGGGAACTCGGGAGATCTGAGCCCGAGTTAGGAACTCGGGAGGTCAGTTTGGGAGCTCGAGTTTGGGAACTCGGGAAGTCCGAGCCCGAGTTGGGAACTCGGAAAGTCCGAGCCCGAGTTGGGAACTTGAGAAGTCCAAACCCGAGTTGGGAACTCGGGAAGTCTGATCAGGAACCCGAGCTGGGAGCTCGGTAGACTGGCACGGCACTTGGCAGACGAGTTCGGCACTCGGCAGACAAGCTCGGCACTCGGCCGACTGGGTCGGCACTCGGCCGACTGGGTCGGCACTCAGCCTACTGTCGGCACTTAGCAGACTGGATCGAAGCTCAGCAGACTGGGTCGAAGCTCGGCAGACTGGGTCGGGAGCTCGGCACTCGGGGAGAGTTGGTCGGGAGACCTAGTCGGAAGCCCGAGAGGCCTGGTCGGAATTGCATGTGGAGGAAAGAGAAAGTCTCTCTTCATTGGATGAAAAGAAGATGAAGAGTCACATGAAAAGATGTGCTCTTTATTGACTTTAATGAAGGGAAGTCAAAGAGATAAAAGACTCTTTATATTCATGGGATGAATATAAAAGAGGGACTTTGTCATTTTGAATAATAAGTGTGTGTGCTTTCCTTCTTCCCTTCCTCTCTTCTTCCTCTTCCCCCTTTTGGCCGAAAGCCTATTGTAGGGTTCTTGGTGTTCTGTGAGCTACCTCAAGTTGCTAGCACGACTAAGGTAGTTCTCCCGAAGTCGAGAGATTGTATCCGTGTGGATACGAATAGAGGCACGGACGCTTGAACGTGCAAGAGATCCGACGCATCTTGGACAAGCGGGATAAGCAAAGGGCACACTCCAAAGGTATATCTTCTTTGGAAGTAGATGTAGATAAATTTTGTACGAGTTTTTCTTTCGCATGGATCGCTCGTGGGTTCTTGTTTCCGCTGCATTTTTATGTTTTTGTGCCAGGAGAACCCAACATAGGCTAGGTTGACTTCTTCTTTAGCCTTTGATGATGTGGATGCTTCCTCTTGTTCCCGTATAGATGAAGGTCTCTCCTCCCCCTCAATCCTTGAGGTGGAGACCTCTTCCTCTTCCTCTCTTGAGGAGGTTGATGATCTTTCACTCTCTCCCTTGCCTGAAGATGTAGATGACTCAATTTTCTCCTCTTCACTTGAAGAAGTTGACACTTCCTTTTCTTCTTCTTTTTTTTGACTCATTTGACTTTTCTCCTTGGGCTCTTGAACTTGTGTAGGACCTTCATGATATTTTTTCAATTTGCTCCATAATTCATATGCGTTTTGGTATCCCCCTACATCACTCAAAATTTTGTTAGGCACAATATTTTTCAAAATACTAATTACCTTCTCATTGTCCTGAAATTGTTCTTGTTGGTCTTTGTTCCAATATCTAGGATGAAGCCTCTTTCTGTGCTTGTCCTTAGGAACTTCGAAGGTCTCTTCAAGCGCAATTCTTAGTTCCCACTCCATTCTGAACCACATCTCGATCCTCGCCCTCTAAAAATCGAAGTCTTCATGATCCTAGGGCGGTGGAGTGTAGATGTCTTCTCCAAGTTTGTCTTCCATTTTCTTTCTTCCTCTAGCGTGTGCTCCCTCGGTGGTTAGTCCGATCACGAGCGGTCCTTCGCTCTGATACCAATTGATAGATTGAAAAGCATTTGCTAGAGGGGGTGAATAGCAACTTTCAAACCCCTTTTCTACATACACGGTTAGTTTGCACAGCGGAATATACAATAAAACAATCAAACAAATACTAACCAATGCTAACATGAAAGATTTACTTGGTATCCACCTCGGATAGGTGACTAATCCAAGAATTTATCGGTGGATCACTTCCCGGATAACCTCCGGCTAACTCTGTCGCTCCATGTGGGTGGAGAAATCTCGCCACAGCACCTTGACACAACCTGAGCACAAATACTACTATCTTGCCTTTAACCAAGATAAGATTCGTCAAGAATCTCAGCCACCACGAAGTCCTCTTTAAATAGGACTCGGGCTGAAACCCTCGCCACCAGTCGACTGCTCCCAGGACAGTCGACTGGTGCCACTGAAATTTGACCATTGCACCCCCAACGTTCGAATTCTCAGCCAACTCACCAGCCACCTACCAGTGGTCACCGGCTGAACCGTTCTGTGAGTTCCATCAGTCGACTGCCCTCAGGCTAGTCGACTGGTCTATTCACCCACCTAAGGTTACCCTTCCTGAGTACATTTCACTCCGCACTAAAACCTTAGGATTTCCTGAGTACAATCACACAACACTCGTACCCTCATGACTCGACTGACTCCTCATCCATAGCCTCGACTATTGCCTTCACGCCCTCTTCATCTTCGGCTCCCGTCCCTCGGATGCACGTAAGCCTCTAGCTTGCCTCCATGCCATCCTTCACGCATGCCTCGAAGTCCGCGCCCATCAGCTCATCGTCCCTGCTCTCCAAGGTCCCTCGGGTGCACACAAGCCTCCAGCTTATCTCCATGCCACCCTTCACCGTACCGAGGTCGTCCAGTCAAGTCCATATGTGTAACTTGTACAACTTGCATACTCAACATACACATATGAGATAACAAGAGTAAACCTAACTTAAACCATTTGCCCAAACATCAAAACACTTGGTCACTCCGGACCACAGATTGCCTCAACATTGACAACCGATCATACCAAGCCCGAGGTGCTTGTTTTAGGCCATAAAGAGCCTTCTTGAGCTTAAACATATGGTTTGGAAATTCAGAATTTTTAAACCCCGGTGGTTGTTTAACATATACCTCTTCTCTAATGAAACCATTTAAGAAGGTCGATTTAACATCCATTTGATAGAGTTTGAAACCTCTATGTGCTGCAAATGCAAGCATCAACCGAATGGATTCCAATCGTGCCACGGGAGCGTAGGTCTCATCGTAATCAAGGCCTTTAACTTCACTATAACCCTTGGCTACCAAGCGTGCCTTGTTTCTTATGATTTCTCCCTTATGGTTCAATTTATTTTTGAAGACCCATTTGGTTCCAATAATTGTGGTCTTCTTAGGTCTATGAACTATGTCCCAAACTTGGCTTCTCTCAAATTGACCTAATTCGTCTTGCATATCAATAATCTAATTGGGATCATGCAATGCCTCGTCAACTATTCTAGGTTCAATTTCAGAAATTAAGGCAACCTCATTAGCCTTATTCCTAAAGAATGATCTAGTTCTAACCCCATGATGGATATCTCCAACAATTTGATCTTGAGGATGACTAGAGGCTAACCTAATTTGCCTTGGTGTTGGAGGTGCTTCTTGGATGGTGTCACTAGACACAGGCTCAGACTCAGGGTCCGGCTGAGCTCCATGTTGTCTAGGCTCACCATCATCATATTCATCTGCAACATTTCCAACACTTGGACTCTCATCCAAACCTAGTCTCCTAAGTTCGAATTGAACTCTCTCTACATCTTCTGATTGATCAATTGCTTTTGAGATCTCCTCAAAAACGACATCAGAAGATTCTTCAACTAATCTAGACTTTTTGTTATAGACTCGATAAGCTTTGCTGACAAGTGAATACCCGACCAGTATCCCTTCATCAGCTTTTGCTGTGAACTTTCCAAGATGATCCTTGGTGTTTAAAATAAACACCTTACACCCAAACACCCGGAGATGTTTAACTGTAGGTGATTTTCCAAACCAAAGTTCATGAGGAGTCTTCCCTAAAAATCTATGAATGAGGACTCGGTTTTGCACATAGCAAGCTGTGTTCACAGCTTCAGCTCATAAGTATCTCGGTAAAGAGTACTCATTGAGCATGCTTCGTGCAGTCTCTTGTAAGACTCGGTTCTTCCTTTCTACAACATCATTTTGTTGTGGTGTTCTAGGAGTAGAGAACTCATGTCTATATCCTCTCTTTTGACAAAATTCTAAAAATCTATGATTTTGAAATTCTCCTCCATGATCACTTCTAATTGTTTTAATTGTTGTAGATTTTTCATTTTCAGTTCTTTTACAAAAGGAAATAAAAACATCTAGAGTTTGATCCTTATGTTTTAGAAAATAAGTCCAAGTATATCTAGTATAGTCATCAATGATCACAAAGCAATACCTACTACCATTCAATGAGATTATAGTACTACAATCAAACAAATCCATATATAGTAAATCTAAGACAGTAGAGGTACTTACATCGCTCTTACCTTTGTGAGATGCTTTTGTTTGCTTACCCATTTGATATGCATCACATAGCTTTTCCTTTTCGTATTTGATACTTGGTAAGCCTCGTACAAGTTCTTTGTTGGCCAATTTTTGGATATTCTTCATGTTCACATGTGCCAACCTTCGGTGCCAAAGTGAAAACTCTTCTTCTTTGGACATGAAACACTTAATAGAGACATTAATAGCACTTAAAATAAACTTGATAAATATTATCTATTCTTGTGCCTACTAGTACCGTGTCAAGTGTGTCATTTTGTCTAACTAGACATTGACTTAGATGAAATTCAATTGTGTAACCCGCATCACACAATTGACTGACACTTAGGAGATTGAAAGTCATCCCCTTGACTAGAAGGACATTTTTAATTCTAAAACATTCGAATATTTGAATGTCTCCTATCCCTACAACCTTAAGGCTACCATTATTACCAAATAATACACTACCTCTACTTTTGCTTTGTAGAGTAGTGAACAATGATCTATCCCTGGTCATGTGTTTGGAGCACCCACTATCAACAAACCAAGTTGATAGATGCTCCCCCTCAATCAATGCCTACACAATACGAAAAATAGAAGATTTAGGTACCTAAACCTTAGGACCTAATGCACCATCAATGCATGATTTTGACACCCATGCCTTAGTCATTTTCTTTTGAACCCTAGAAACCATAGATGATCTAACATGGATTCTTGACATCAATGAAACAAAGGTTGGTTCTTTAGGTCGGTAACCTATACCAACCTTGTTGTAAACCTCTCTTTGAGCGTTTAAGATCATGTCCAAAGTCTTGGAGCTAGTTGAGAATTTCTCAAGAAGACTTTTGAGTTTCTCAACTTCATTCTTCAAGGCTTTGTGTTGGTGCAAGTTGCATCAATGATGTTCTCCTTTAAGTGTTTTAATGTTTGACAATATACTTAAGTCAGTGATACATTGAACAGACAAAGGGGAGCAATGGAGAAGTAACCTAAGTTGAAGAAAAGTCTTAGTTAACCTAGGCACTAAGACCTGGTAAGTGAAGCTAGGCACTAAGTCCCAGCGAAGGGCTACTGGGCACCTAGTGAAGGGTTGCTAGGTATCGAAACACTAAGTCCTGGCGAAGGGCTGCTGGGCACCTAGCGAAGGGATGCTAGGTATCGAAACCCCAAGACCTAGCGAAGGGCTGCTAGGCACCTAGCAAAGGGTTGTTAGGCACCTGGCGAAGGACTGCTAGGCACCTGGCGAAGGACTGCTAGGGAATGAAGACCTGGCGAAGGACTACTAGGCACCTGGCGAAGGACTGCTAGGAAATGAAGTCTTGGTCCAAGGGGCTGAGCAACTTAGCTGAGCGATGACTAAGGATAGGAGTAGAGACGGGTCAGGGTTTGGGCGTCTCGAGGTCCGGAGGTATCGGAAGCTAAGTAAAAGTCCACCCGAGGGACTGGGTGGCAACCGTCTTCTGAAATGAGTAGGTGAAAGGCGCGTTCTCGGGGGTGGGAACTTGCGCCAGTTCGACCTAGGGTTTCATGGAAATCCAAAGTCCGAACCAAGTCCTTAAGGCTAATATTATATGTACATGTGCTTTGTGTTTTGTATCTTGCAGGTACCAAGATTAGAAGACAAAGCAACCAGCTGGAAGCCATCATGCAGGGCGCCCCCAGTGTTGGGGGTGCCCCCATCATGCAGGGCGCCCCCAGTGTTGGGGGTGCCCAGAGTAAAGAAGAAAAATAGGTGTTTTTGGTGTGGTAAGCAGAATAGCTCCAAGCGGGGCGCCCGGAGCGTCCGGGGCGCCCGGAGCGTCCGGGGCGCCCAGATTCAAAGTTGTTTTTGCAGTTTCGAGTCTGAAACACATATAAGCCCTCATGAGGGCACCCGAGAGGTCCGGGGCACCCTGGTCAAAGGTTTTATCAGCTTCGGAGAGTTCGACGTGGGGATAAGGTTTGACCGGGTTTATCGGGGCGCCCCCAACGTCCAGGGTGCCCCCAGGAGGCCTATTTAAAGGGCTTCGACCCCTCTACTTCAACAACAACTGCTAAGTGTGATTCTGATCACTCTGACCAACGACAACGCTCTAAAGACGAGGCTCTACGACCGGGAGGCTCCAGGAGGAAGTGCACGGTACTTCGGAGGTCCAGATCGGCCGAGTTTCAGATCTTGTTTGTTCGGTTTGATTTAACTGTTCCGCATTTAATTTATTTATCTTTTGATTGTAATCTTGCACTGTAAGTCGGGTTTCTCTGCCTCCGGAAAGTCCGGGAAGGAGACCAATAGTGGACGGGTGTTCCCGTGCATAGGCCTTGGATGTACTGACCCTGGGGGGTCGGGAACCAAGTAAAAATCCCATTGTGTCCCTGTCTTGTCTTTTCTTTGTATTTACATTTCCGCTGTGCTACTAATATTCTAAGTCTAGAACGATCCAAGTTTTCAACGAAAGATTTACGGTCGACATTCACCCCCCCTCTATCGACGGCACCGGTCCTACACTTTGTTCTCATGCTCTAGGACTTCCATATGCAAGTCAACAATATCCTCAACCTTAGAGGATTTTAATTGTTCTACTTCTACTTTTAAATATTTAACTTTTTCCTTAGACTTCTTTAACAAATCAGTTAAGCATGCAATGGTCCTATAGTATTTATCTAACTCAGGAGAAATTACCTCTTCATCATCCGAAGATGATGAAGCCACGGTTGAAGAGTCCCTTGATTCATCACTACTCTCCAAGTCTTCTATGGCCATGAGAGCTACATGGTGAGTGCTCTTCTCCTCCTTTTCCTCTTCGGATGAGCTGGATGAAGACTCATCCCATGTGGTCTTCAAGACTTTCTTCTTCCTTTTTGATTTCTCCTCCTTCTTCTTTAGTTTTGGATATTCATTCTTGTAATGCCCCTTTTTGCTACACTCAAAACATGTGATGTTAGTTTTATCAACTTTAACTTCACTAGGGTTAGCTTTCCCTTTGTAGCGTCGGCTCTTCCTCATCATCCTTCTCACGAAATTAGCCATCTTGGATGATGAAGACTCGCTTCCATCCTCCTCGGACTCGGATGAAGAAGATGAGACCTCCTTCTCCTTCTTCTTTTCTTTCTTCTTCTTGGCCTTGTCCCCTGCCACAAGAGCAATCCCCTTCTCCTTGGGGTCTTTGTTAGCGATCTCGTGTTATTCCATTTCACAAAATAAATCATCTATTTTAACAATGGGCAAGTCCTTGGATACCTTGTAGGCATCCACCATGGATGACCACAAGGCATTCTGAGGAAAGGATTTTAGAACATACCTTACAAGGTCGCGATTTTCGACCTTCTCATCAATGGAATGTAAACCGTTAAATATTTCTTTGAATCGGCCATGGAGTTCACTTACCGTTTCGGACTCCTTCATGGTGAGGTTTTGAAGTTGGTTGAGAAAAATATCCCTCTTGGCTATTCTTGAATCCCGGGTGCCTTCATGGAGTTCAATAAGTTTGTTCCAAAGGTCCTTGGCACTGGTGAAAGGACCCACTTTGATCAACTGCTCCTTGGTCATCCCACACTGCAGGGTGACCACAGCTTTTGCATCGGCTTCTCCCTTCCGGGTTTGCTCGGTTGACCATCTTGAGGAGTCAAGCTCCTTTCCCTCAGCGTCTTTTGGAGGGGTGAATCCCTCCTTTACAGAGAACCACATACTTATATCCGTCTTGAGGTAGTATTCAATTTGTGATCTCCAGTATTGAAAATCAACCCCATCGAAGAAAGGGGGTCGGTTGGTGTTGAATCCTTCTCTCAAAGTCATCGTTGTTATACTCTCAGGTGTTAGACCGTTGGACAGAGCACCTTGCTCTGATACCACTTGTTGGATCTTGGATGGCTAGAGAGGGGGGTGTGAATAGTCAGACACACAAAACTTTCGGCTTCTTGAAATTTTCTGTGATTGGGTTAGCAGTGGAAGAAAACAAGCAGAAATACAGAAACAGAAAGCAATAGAAAACCAAAGACGCTAACTCAAAGGGTTTACAAGGTTCGGGGATAATTTGCCCCTACTCCTTGGCATGCCCGTAAGGTGGGCGATCCCTTGATCGTCGGCAGATCAAGCCTCGGAAATTCGGATATCACAACCTCCTTCACGGTGGAGAATCCTCTCCACAGATAGTCTCAGAATGATATCAAATAAAGTACAACGACAACGAGAAGACTTACAGAGCGTGAAGGAGAACGTTTACAGAGTATAACTCACAACACAACACAACCCTGGCAAAAGCCTTCACTCAGCTTTTCCTTCTCGCGGTGTCTGCTTGCTAATCGACATGGAAACTTCTCCACAGATTCAAAGTATCAGAGTTGCACAAGATCAAAGATCATAGAGAGTTTCAAAGTTGCTAGAGTTCTTAGTGTTGCTCTCTCCACTTCACTCACCTTCTTTTAATCTCTGCTCATCAGCAGGTCACCACCAGGCGCGTCTGCTGCTCACCAGGCGCGTCTGCAGCTCACCAGGAGCGTCTGCAACAACCTCCGTCACCAACCCACTGACCTCTACTAGGCTCAGTCCACTGAAACCTCTTCAGTCGAGCCTCAGGTCAGTCGCCAACTTCACCAGTTGCCAGCCCGCGCCAGAAGCCGTTGAATCCTGCGAAAGGGAAAACAGACAAACCTGACAAAGCGAAAGTCTCCAGTTGACTCCCCTTCTTCGTTCGAGTCATCCCTGTTGGTGCAGAAAGCACCAAAGTCAAACCTGTGTTTTGATAATGGCAACAGGGTTCAAAAGTTAAGTCTTAGTTGTTTTCTAACAAGTTATTCTAGTGTGCAGAGACAAAGTCCTGGTGAAGGAATGCTAGGCACCTGACGAAGGACTGTCAGGATACAAAGCCCTAGCGAAGGACTGCTAGGCAACTGGCGAAGGACTGCCAGTATCCAAGCCCTAGCGAAGGACTGCTAGGCAACTGGCGAAGGACTGCCAGTATCCAAGCCCTAGCGAAGGACTGCTAGGCAACTGGCGAAGGATTGCCAGTATCCAAGCCCTAGCGAAGGAATGCTAGGCTCCGGGCGAAGGACAGCTCGACATCCAAGACCTGGCAAAGGACCGTCAGGCAAAAGTCCAACCAAAGGAACGGTTGGCATCAGGTAAACTCTCCCGAGAGGAGTAGGTGAGGACGCGTTCCCCGTCGAGGAACAGTAGGCGTCGGTTCGACCTAGGGTTCCATTTTGGAGGCCCAAAGTCAGAACCAAGACAGTTAAGGCTGTATAAACTAACAAATTAATGCTTTATATTGTTTTCGGACTAAACCTGGATGCATGACCAAAGGAACGTGTGTCTGCAGCTCAGAGAGCCTCAAAGGAGTGAGGCAGCAGCTGAGTAGGGCGCCCTGAGTGTCCAGGGCGCCCCCAAGGTGAACAAGAAACAAGTGAAGCAAGAAGGAGCTTCGGCTGACTACTGGCCGAGGCGCCCTCAGCAGCCAGGGCGCCTTCGGCAGCCAGGGCGCCTTCGGCAGCCAGGGCGCCCTCAGCAGCAACGGCGCCCCGCGCCCATGTCAGCAGAGTCAATCGCCCTTATCCAGCCGAGAAGCCAGCGCGGAAAAAGTCAAGCAAGGCGCCCTCAGCGTCCAGGGCGCCCCCAGGGTCAAACCTCATCCCTATTCGAGTGGGATAAAGCTTGACCGAGAGGATTAGGGATCGCGTGACACGTGGCAGGGCGCCCCTAGGAGCTATAAATAGCCCCCAACGCCCAAGCTTCTGAACACAACTTCTGAATCAACTCTTCTACGCTCTTCTGCACTCGCGCCTCGCCTCGGAGTCATTCCAACTCGTGCCGACGACGTCCCGCTGCTCAGAAAAAGTCGATCTACCCCGGACGTCGGTAAAAGAGCTATTTCAAAAGTTTACTGTACTTAATTCTAAATTCTGTAATCTTTTGTAAACGAATTTGCGCCTGATATAGAATTGCCCAAAGTAAACGGTCAACGACTGTGGGCCTTGGAGTAGGAGTCGACCCAGGCTCCGAACCAAGTAAAAACGACTGCGTCTCTGTGTTATTATTGTTTCTTATTTTCCGCTGTGCACCTGCTCATAATTTTCCGAAAAACGAATACCGATATTCACCCCCCCCTCTATCGGTTCTATCGATCCAACAATCCCTGCATTACCTGCACACTCAACAAATGCTTAGCATAGCAAATTAAAAGTAAATCAATAAGGTAGCAGAGAAATCAGAAGTGATCAGAGTGAAATCAGAAATTCTGACAACGTCTTCAAATTAAAGTTCAGACACTGATCGGTCACCAAACCGATCAGTGAAGATCCTGATCGATCGCCAGACCGATCAGTGAAGACCCTGATCGATCAGGCTCCTGCCTGATTGGTCCAGTGACATTGTACGATCGCGGATCTGAACCTGTGATTGGTCACACTAACCGATCAAGGATCGAGGATCGGTCACTGATAATTAGCAATTTGATCGATAAATTTTGTTCCATTAGTGGGAAAATTTGGGGCTCTGGGGTGTATTTGTTTATGAAATGATGTATAATTATTAATAGGATGTATTTTCATTGGTTAATTAATTTTCTTGCATTTTCACACTCATATTTCATTCTATTGAATTTTTGGACAGCTTGTGCATCATCGGATCAAAAGGGGCACATCCGGGGCAAAGAGGATCATTCTGTTGGAGCCTGATTAGTCACCAGACCAATCAGGGAGACTCCTGATTGGTCACCAGACCAATCAGGGAAGGCCTGATCGGTCCAGCGACCTATCAGGAGCAGATGGCACAGTAGAATTCAGAATTTTAGCTACTGATCACATCCTGATCGGTCCCCAGACCGATCAGGGAGGTTCCTAATCGGTCCCCAGACCGATCAGGGAGCGTCCAGACCAATCAGGGGTCACTCAGTCCGATCTGTAGCTGTCCAGAGCGGTCGGAAGAACTGTTACATTACAACCCTCCACTCAGATCTAGCATGAAAATTGATGGAGATCTCTTGCAAGCAATCTCTGCCACTCATCAAGGGAAATCAAGGGTGGAATAGAGAGGTAGAAAAGGAAGCAAGGGGAGAAGGAAAGGGGATCACAACTTTCTTCCACCCGACGCCCCTCTTCTCCATCCATCGCCACCAAGGGCCGGCGGTTCCTCCATCCACCTCACAGTCGCCGGTCGGCCATTCCCTCTTCTCCACTGTCACGTCGTCGCATCATCTTCTTCCCCACCTCATCTAGACTTCATCAGATTCGGACCGCAGCTTCTTCTTCACAGTTTTTCACAGCAGCTTCTTCTTCCTCAGATTTGTGTAGTTGGGTTGATGTAGTGGATGCTTTTATTGATTATTGAATGCTTGTAATTCATTTCTGTCATCTATGTTAAGTTGCTTGCATTTTACTCATTTTGATTCACACTTGTTACTTGTTTGATGAAATGTCCCAATCAATTTTTGTTACTTTAATTGTTCAACTTAGGCTAGTTTAAATTCTTGCAATGCATTTCTTATTAAATGGTAGTTAGTTATGTTTGTTCTTTTCTTAATTAAGAGAAATTAGGTTAGGTTAAGTTTCGTTTATGCTCCATTTTCCTAAATGCTTACTTTATGTTGCTTTTCGTTTCCTTGCAAGTCTAGTTTATATTAGATTAGATCCTCTTTACTCACATTGTCTTTCATTAATTAGGATTAGATTTCATACGTGCTTTGCTGTTTCATTTTGTAGTCTTAGTTTTCAAATCCAAACCCCCGTTTAATATCCAAAAATCCAAAAGCAATAACTTAGAATCCGAGGATTATTAACCTATCATTACATTCCTTGAGAGAGATGACTCGAGTTACTCTATGCTACATTAGTTTAGAGGAGTTCGATATTTTAATTATATTTGAAACCGTAACACGACAAATTCGGTTATCAAATTTGGCGCTGTTGCCGAGGAGTGTAGTGGTGTTTGATAATTTTAGGATTTGATTCTATTCTTATTTGCTTTATCCTTTTGTATATGGGTGCTGCCATTTTGTTTGTTTTGTGATAAGACTGCAGGTTCAAAATGTCTTCAAATGAACAATTAGAGATCCAATTTTTGATGGAGTTAAAAGATTTGTTTAAGCTGAGGGAGTGCCAACAAAGGACAAACACTTATTCATCCACTTACCAGCAGTCTTGTCAAGAATTCCAACAGCCCTATTCAGATTTTCAGCAAAGCCAACATTTTAATCAACCACCACAGCAATTTCAACCACTATTTCAGAATTTTCAGCAAGGGTACAATCTAAATTTTCAGCAAGATTTTCAACCATTTCAGCAGCCACAACAACAGTTTCAGCAGAGTTTCCAAGATTTCCAACAACCATTCAATTCTGATCAGCAAGGATGGTCACATTCACAGCAAGTTTATCAGCCACCAGTCCAGAATTTTCAACAAGATTTTCCATCTTCACAGCCCCAGAATTTTCAACCTTTCAACCAACACTTTCAGCAAGTAGATCAACAATTCCAGAGTCACATTCTTCAGCAACCTCCACCAAGTTATCAAACTGATTTTCAACAACCTCAACAGTCAGATAGGTATAACTCATCTTCTAATTCCTACGATTCTAATTGGGGGGATAATTCATATTTCAGGTATGAGGATACACAAAGTCAATTTACTGAGCCATATCCAGCATATCAGAACCTCCAGACATTCCAGGATGATCCTATGCCTTCATGGTTACATCCGGTTCAGCAACAAGAACCGGAGTTTCCACTCACTTTGGAGCCACTTCTCACTCAATTACAGCAACATTAAGAGAAGAGTTTTCAGCAGTTGATCACTCAGATTAGCACTCAGATTAGTGCTCAGCTTCAGTAGCAATTTGAGAAAGATTTTCAATAATTTAACGCTCCATTTCAGCAGCATCAGGGAGATTCAGAGGAGTTATTAGCTACAGAGACAGCTGAGTTGGAGGTTGCATCTGATCCATTTCCAGTTACAGATGATTCTATAGGTGTAGGGGATTGCACTAAGCCCCAGGGACCACCTATATTGAATGAGATGCCTTCAGAGGATAGGTTTGAGAGTGTAGGGGATTGCACTGAGCCCCAGGGACCACCCATTCCTACTGATCTAGAGGCAGTGGAGGAGATTGATAGTAAAGCTTGTGATAGCTTTGAATTTGATTCTGAAGCTCTACAGGACCTTTCTAGTTTTTTATTTTGTTATCCTTCTAGTCTTTTATTTTGTGATGACGTAGTTGATGTAGGTCCTAACTTTTCTAATATGGTTGTTGCAGATATTGTTGTTAAAGCATGTGTTGGGAATGATTCTACAGGTGTAGGGGATTGCACTGAGCCCCAGGGACCACCACCATTGACTGATGTATTAGAAGATTCAGAGAATCAGCATGAAAGTGTAGGAACTTGCATGGTGGAAGCAAGAACCCAAGAATCACCAGTGTTAGTTGAATGTCCACCAGAACCTGAGCCTGAAATGGAGCCTGTACTGGACCAGGAGGAAGTAATAGTCACATCTACTTTTGTAGAACCTCCAGGTATTCTTCAGCATGATGAGGTAAGTATTCCTCCTATTGTTTCAGAAAAATTCATAGAGGTACCAAAAATTGATTTTGTTGAATGTGTTGAATGTGAAGCAATTCTTGATACATCCTGTGTAGACCTTGACTGTGAAAAATTCATTGTGGCACCATGTGTTGATTCGAATGATTGTGATGAATTTCTTGATACCTCCTATGTAGAAACTGTTTGTGAAAATTCTACAGATGTACCTAGTGTTGATTTTGTTGACTGCGATACATCTCTTGCTACATCTTGTATTGAGCCTGATTGTGAAAAACTCATGGATATTGATTTTATTGGCTGTGATACAATTCTTGATACATCTTATGCAAAAATTGATGGTGATAAATTCATTGAGGTACCAAAAATTGATTTCATAGGATGTGACGCATATCTTGATTCTTTTTATGTAGAGATGGTATATATTTCACTCTTTTCTTATCCTGCATGCGTGCGGGAGGTATTCTCTTTACATGGTTTTGCAGGATCCCATAGGCTGCTAGAATGGGTACTCAAATTTAACAGCCTACAACCTTCCGGAAGGACTTCTAAGGAGCATGTAGTGGGAGGGGTCGAGTTCACACTGACTTTTAATCATTTACCCCAAGAATGGATTCTGAACCTTAATCGTCTCCGACCACCGGAAGATGCTTGTGCAAAACTAATAAGGGAGAAATCTGTGCACTACGAGGTTGCTCATAGAAGGATAGTTCTCCCAAGATGGATGCTACGTGCTCTCTATCCTACATAAAGGGGAGTCCATTCTTTGCTTTTTCCTTTTTGTGCATATATTTTGAGTTTCTCGCAATTTGCTTTGTTAGTTGTAAGTAGCACTTCTCTTAAGTTTTTCCTATGCATTGGAGGAATCATGAAGTGAGAAAATTATTTAGATCATTGAGTCATGGATATCATGCCTTGGTTAGCTCTCAACTTGCATATAGTTATTGGTTGGTGAAGGATTCTAATATTAGATTGAGCATGATTGATATTGTTCCTAGAGAGGACCACTCGTTGCCTACCATATATCAATTTTTGTGTGATGAACATTCATGCTTTGGAACTTTAGAACTTGCTCATTTCCTCTTTGGAATCATAGGGGCATAGGATACATGGAATGGTAGAGCTATTCATCATGAACTTTGTTATTCTTCTTTTCATTTGCACCATTATCTTCCTCTATTGCTATTTCTGCTCTATTCTTTTCCTCTAAGTTGGTGAAGAACTTGATGAATTAGCTTCTTGAGTGGACAAAATCTTAGGTGTGGGGGAAAAGAAGTTAATCTTGGATCCAATTGATACGAAGATTGCGTAAAGTTCTAGTGGATTTGATTTGGACATAGAATGAGGAAGTTGAAGGCTTCAAAGCTAAAGACAAGGAGTCTCCAAGAACTATGTGGTATCTCTACTACCTTCGAAAAAAAAAGAAGAAAGAAGAAAAAAAACAGCAAAGCAGAAGAAAAAAAAAGAAGAAATGAAATAAAAGAGAATGAGTGTAGTTCAAGTTCTTGGAGTTACTCTTTGATATTGTAAGCAGCTGGAAGTTGGAAACTCTGAAATTTTAAAGCTTTCCTGAAGACCATGAGAAAAGCCCGACCACTAAAGCTCAAAACTTTACAAGTTTGGAATTTGAAAGGCCGCAAGAAACACTTGGACAAGCTACTGAAGTGGTTAGTTTTCTAATGTGAAATGGTAAACAAGCAGCCAAGTGAATTTAAAAGTGAGTTAGTGGTGAGAAGGAAAAGAAATCAAGGAAATGACAGTTTCAGAATCTGCGAATTCATCCTGATCAGACTCTGATCGGTCTCCAGACCGATCAGGATCATACCAGTCCAGTCTTTGGACCGATCAGAGGCAATCCAGTATGTTCAGAGTCAAGCCTGTCCGATCACCAGTCCGATCAGTCCTTGGCTGATCGGTCTACGGACCGATCAAACGAAGCTGGCACAGAATGGAGCAGCACATTTAGTGTAGTTTTTCATCAGTTCACTCAGATAGAATCAATCTGACCAGAGGTGTTTGCTGAAATGGGGCGATAAGATGAGTTCACATGCAAGCTCACTAATTCATCAAGTTCTAGCAACTCATGTCTCTTTTTTCTTTGCTCCACTGAATTCTTCACTTAGTAGAATAGTTTTTCTTCTTGTTTACTTTCCTTACAGCTTTGTCTCCTATGTTAATAAGCTCTACTTATTGTATGTGTCAATTGCATTCTCTTGGTGAAAATTAGGGGGTGAGCAAGCTTATGATAGTGAAGAGGCATGATGATTCTTGAGTGGAACTCCACTATTTATTGAGTTTTGAGAGTTAGGGCTAGTCCTATGAGAGTTTCATGCTTGATCTATTGACTTGGATGAATTCACCACTACCAATTGGCTAGTGTGAGATTGGAATTGATGTAGACTTGATTCCAAAAGGCTTGATGATCTTGAATAATTACCACTATGAGATTTCCTCCATGCTAGGTAAACTTGCTTGAGTCAATAAACTTGGTTTTCTCTTTTTGCTCGAGACGTGCAAAGAGTAGGTGTGGGGGAGTGATAATTAGCAATTTGATCGATAAATTTTATGCCATTAGTGGGGAAATTTGGGGCTCTGGGGTGTATTTGTTTATGAAATGATGCATAATTATTAATAGGATGTATTTTCATTGGTTAATTAATTTTCTTGCATTTTCACACTCATATTTTATTTTATTGAATTTTTGGACAGCTTGTGCATCATCGGATCAAAAGGGGCACATCCGGGGCAAAGAGGATCATTCTGTTGGAGCCTGATTGGTCACCAGACCAATCAGGGAGACTCCTGATTGGTCACCAGACCAATCAGGGAAGGCCTGATCGGTCCAGTGACCGATCAGGGAAGGCCTAATCGGTCTAGCGACCGATCAGGAGCAGATGGCACAGCAGAATTCAGAATTTTAGCTACTGATCACATCCTGATCGGTCCCGAGACCGATCAGGGAGGTTCCTGATCGGTCCCCAGACCGATCAGGGAGCGTCCAGACCAATCAAGGGTCACTCAGTCCGATCTGTAGCTGTCCAGAGCGGTCGGAAGAACTGTTACATCACAACCCTCCACTCAGATCTAGCATGGAAATTGATAGAAATCTCTTGCAAGCAATCTCTGCCACTCATCAAGGGAAATCAAGGGTGGAATAGAGAGGTAGAAAAGGAAGCAAGGGGAGAAGGAAAGGGGATCGCAACTTTCTTCCACCCGACGCCCCTCTTCTCCATCCATCGCCACCAAGGGCCGGCGGTTCCTCCATCCACCTCACAGCCGCCGGCCGGCCATTCCCTCTTCTCCACTGTCACGCCGTCGCATCATCTTCTTCCCCACCTCATCTAGACTTCATCAGATTCGGACCGCAGCTTCTTCTCCACAGTTTTTCACAGCAGCTTCTTCTTCCTCAGATTTGTGTAGTTGGGTTGATGTAGTGGATGCTTTTATTGATTATTGAATGCTTGTAATCCATTTCTGTCATCTATGTTAAGTTGCTTGCATTTTACTCATTTTGATTCACGCTTGTTACTTGTTTGATGAAATGTCCCAATCAATTTTTGTTACTTTAATTGTTCAACTTAGGCTAGTTTAAATTCTTGCAATGCATTTCTTATTAAATGGTAGTTAGTTATGTTTGTTCTTTTCTTAATTAAGAGAAATTAGGTTAGATTAGGTTTCGTTTATGCTCCATTTTCCTAAATGCTTACTTTATGTTGCTTTTCGTTTCCTTGCAAGTCTAGTTTAGATTAGATTAGATCCTCTTTACTCACATTGTCTTTCATTAATTAGGATTAGATTTCATACGTGCTTTGCTGTTTCATTTCGTAGTCTTAGTTTTCAAATCCAAACCCCCGTTTAATATCTAAAAATCCAAAAGCAATAACTTAAAATCCGAGGATTATTAACCTATCATTACATTCCTTGAGAGAGACGACTCGAGTTACTCTATGCTACATTAGTTTAGAGGAGTTCGATATTTTAATTATATTTGAAACTGTAACACGACAAATTCGGTTATCAGTCACCAGACCGATCCACCAGCTTGCTAGAGTTTCCTCTAGCTCCCACCAGCCAAAAGCACCTGATCAGTCACCTGACCGATCAGGTTGTGCCCTGATCAGTCAAGTGACCGATCAGGTCACTCCCTGACCGATCAGGAGCTATCCTGATAGGTCAGGATGTCGGACAGACCGATCAGGTTGGTTACAGAGATCTTCTGAGATCTCTCTGATCGTTCACCAGAACGATCAGAAGTCAAACAGAAACATTCTGTTCTCTTTCTGATCGTTCACCAGAACGATCAGACTCCCTGGATCGGTCACCAGACTGATCCACAATCAGGAGTTAGTGCCAACTCCTTGATCGGACCACAGACTGATCCAGCTCCGACCATTTCAACCCTAAGTCCAGAGAACAGGCTCCCTAGCCTTCTCTGACTCATTCTGGTCCTGGAGAAAGAGCTCACGTGCCCTTTCTGACCAGTACACTCAATGCTCAGTCCCCCCGGACCAAGACTTCGTGCCTAGCTTTACTCACTGGGACTTTGTTCAACCTAGCTTCCCTCGCTAGGACCTGACTTCCCTCGCTAGGACCTGACTTCACTCACCAGGGTTTTCTTCACCTAGCTTCACTCGCTAGGACCCGACTTCACTCACCGAGGTTTCCATCACTCGGCTTCACTCACCGGGATCCGGTTTCACTCACCGGGGTTTCCTTCCACCCGTCTTCACTCACCGGGACCCGGCCCGGCTTCACTCACCGGGACCCGGCTTCACTCACCGGAGTTTCCGTCACCCGGATTCACTCACCGAGACCCGACTTCACTCACTGAGATTCGTGCCCAGTCCCCAACCAGGACTTAAGCCAAACTTATCTCACTCACCTAAACTTAAATCGGTGTCAACACCAAAACAACAATCAGGTCAGACTGCATCAACACATGCATCCTCCCCCTTAACCTATGCCCTCCACATAATTCTCAATTTTCCATAGCCACAAGCTAAGTTAAACACTAACCCCACAAGTTAAGTTAAATAAACCCTAACTTAAAACCACAAGTTCTCCTCCTTTGACACCATAAAAAAGATTGCCCCAAGAAATCCTAACCCTAGTATCAATGATAACACCTTTCTATTTCTAAAATCCCCCAGAAATCAGAAAATAGCAGCACCAGTCGACTATCCCAGCACCAGTCGACTGGTGCCTACAAACCACAGTCCTACAGAAAGATCAGTCGACTGCCCCAAGGGCAGTCGACTGATACACTCTAAATTGAATTTTCAGCCGAAATTCAGAAACCCCTAAAAAATTTCACAAAATTCAAAAAAATCTAAAATTTTGCAAGCATATTTCTTAAGATATATTCTAACTCAGAAAAATATAGTTTCGTGAAAATACCAAATATGCTTGACTTTTTGACACAAATTCCAATTCTTTGAAAATGCTTCATTTTGTATCAACTTTCTTTCCGAACTTTGAATATATGTTTTTGTCAAGCCTATCCTATACCATTTGAACCATAGAATTATTTTCAAATCTCCCCTTTCTTTTCATATAATTTTTCAAGATAAAGTACATGATGAAATCTCCCCCTTTTCATCCCTTATCTCTAGATATACCTATATATGAAAATTTCCTTATGCCCATAATAGCAAGATAATAACATTCCATATGAGCAATATCAAGTCATGAATTGAAAACTCATATAAGAAATACCAAAGCATAAATTAAAAGTTTCATATAAACCCATACTAAAGCATAAAAAAAATGTCATAAGGGTCATAGCCCCGAAGTTTTTAAATATTACAATACCAAATTAAGTGTTTGAGAGATAAAATATAAAAAACAAGCTACACACTCTCAACACTAGCACCACCAAATCAACCTGAACTACATGTCATCGCCTGGAGGAGGAGGAGGAGGGGCCTGAAACATAAGGTTCCAGTGCTGCATCATCTCGTACATCTTATCCTGCCACTGTTGGAACCTTTGAAAGTTCTCTGTGAGCCCGTGGACCTCCCCCTGAATATCAACCTGCCACTGCTGAAACGTCTGAAAGTCCTCCCTAAGACCATGCACCTCTGACTGTAGTAGGGAGAACTGCTCCTGTGTAACCCCAGCAGCAGGCGCAGCCTCCTCATCATCATCTGAACTAGAAGAAGCAGGATGTTGTCGCCAGACCATCACCCCCTGTTGACTCTCAATCCCAGCCAGAGAGAGCTGCCTAGAGTCGATCTGGTCATAATCCTTGGACAAACTATGAATCTGACCTCTAGTAGTGCTAATGCCTCTAGACTTGAAAAATTCGGTCAAAATGTGGCAGAATGGCATGTAGAGTTTTCTATTGACACCATGTGAAACATGGACAATGAATGCAAATATATGCAAGGCGATGCCAATATCTAATCTCCTCTCCAATGCATACATCATCACCAAGTGAGGCAATCAAATCTTTGACCTTCCCTTGGTGACAATTGGTAAAATGCAATCTCGGACAACTTTATATAATATATTACTAACTGGACTCATGCGCCTAGCTTCAGAGGTGTGCTATAGAGGAGGTCAAGGTCTTTCAAAATAGTGGCGATGAATCTGATCCAAGGTTACATTAGGAAAGGTGAAGGGCTCGATGACTTTTGGAAAACACGTAAATGCGTTATTGGAAACCCTACACCCTAAAATTGCTCCTAATACTGCAGATGAAAAGGAGATGGTAACTCCTGCTCTCATTGACTCATAAGTCTCATCATCAAGACTAATGCATGTAAGATTAGCATAAAATTATTTGCACATGCCAATGTTGACATAATGATGACAATAGACTATCTGCTCTAACCCAAAATGGGTGATCATCTCAACAATGTGAGGGGTATTTTTCTGGAAATATGACCGGTTAAGATACCTATAGTTCATTAACACAAAATCAGTACTTGCAAATCTCCGTCGGCAGGCCTCGAAAAGGAACCGAGGTGCCTCAAGATCTACAGGACGTTGTTGGGATGGCCCCTCACCTATCCTTCTCTTTTGTACAACTCTAAGATACAATTTACTCATGCATGTACCAAAAATTACCCCATAACGATGGAAAACAAAGAAAAAACATGCAAAATGGGACAAGTTAGTCATGAATCATGAACTGATCATGAAAAAATAAACTACACAAGGTGTTACCATTTTTCCACGCGTTGCATGATGAATATTGATGAAGATTGACTCAAGGAGGGATGTTCTTTTAGCCCTAGACTTGCATCTAAGATGGAGGGAGGCTAGAAATGTGATTCTAGGGCCTTGGGGAGACTTGGAGCAGTAGGGGAGGTCGAGGGAGATGAAAAATCGTAGGGGGTGGCGTTGAAACCCTAGGTTCGACCCCCCCCCCCCCCCCACGCGGTTGTTTCTTTTAAAACAATCGCAGATCAGTCGACTGCCCCCTGGGTCAGTCGACTGATAAACCATACAGAAAGATCAGTCGACTGACTAGGGGTCAGTCGACTGATGCCTTAGAAATCCTAGTTTCTGAATGGAACTTGGCCAGTCGACTGATCTTGAATCAGTCGACTGGTATCCTATTTTCAGCCTTTCTGTCCTAATTTCAGAAATGCATTCCTAATTCCATAAATCCCCAAAAAATCTAAAATTTCGTGGAGAGATTTGTGGCACCTATGTCTACTTAGAAAAAATACGTTTACAAGTAAATCTATCGCCAATCCCAAGTTTGACACGAAATTCAAAACTATCTAATTTGTTCAATTTATCCTTGGCCAAAAGTCCTAGTCTTGATCTCTTCTTGATGTATCTTCTCATTCTCTACCATAATGCATCCCTAGCATTAATTTATATGACATTTAGACATTGAAAATCAATTTTCATGCAATATAGTCTCATTTTCATCTTTTAATCCATAAAACTCCCTCTTGATGTGCCAAAACCCTAGGATTAAGACTCAAGTGAATCTTCCAAATCCTTTGGCACATTCTTTAGTCCATCTAGTCTTCTTGGAGAAATCTTCCTGAGATTCATTGGCCATGGATCCCATTTTGACTCCTAGAGCTCTCCCTTGAGCTCTTAACCCTAGTCACCTCCCTAGGTGACTTATCTATAAAGGCAAGACCACACCGATGTACCTCCGGTAACTCTCTTAACCTTGTATACTTTTTCCTTGATTAAGGTCTTCTTCTCTCCTTTAAATTAGTCATATGACATCCTTGCATATGATTTCTCAATAGCATTTGATCTAATAGGTCGATATCCTAGACCCGGTCTACCATTATCGGGGTTTTGACTTCTTGACACCATGTCTAAGCCCCTAGATCCACTAGTGAGTCTATCTAGGGTTTTATCTAATTTATCAAGTCTTGCCCTCAAGGCTTAATTTTTCCTTTCTAAGTTCTTCACCTTAGTATCACCATGTCCACTTTGGACATTTCTAGATCTATCAATTTGCTTAGGCATGTATCTTCCCTTCTTTGGATTAATATCTTGGTCCTTAGGTCTAGAAATCCTAGATTTACCATGATACATATACTCCTTAGGGTTTTGAGATATGACATTAGTCATATTTTTATCACAATATTTAAAATCAAAATTATGCTTAGATAAATAATTCTCATTATTATTTCTAACATACAAAGGCAAACAATTTTCATTATTTCTACCACATATATATATATTTGAAAAAATGCTTAGAGTTAGGGATTACCTCCCTTACCCTTGTAGCTCCCCCTTGACATGAGCTTTTCTTCTTCTCCTTTTTCCACTTCCTCAAATGCTTCAATTTCTTGAATTCTCCTTTCCTTGAGCATTTGGTGTGGTAATGTCCTAGCTCACCACATGTATAATACCTAATGTGCTTTTTCTCCTTCTTTTCCCTACAACCCATGTTAGAGTTTAAAAGAATTGACTTGGGTTTAGGATTTACCTCCTTTTTACCTAATGGGAACTTGTCCTTGTAGTGTCTCTTTTTGTTGCATACAAAGCAAATGATGTGGTCTTTAGATTTTGCCTTGGTGGAAGATGCTTCTTCTTGCTTCGGTATTGAAGGTGGTCTCTCCTCCCCCTCAATCCTTGAAGTGGATGATCCTTTTTCTTCTTCCTTCTCATCTTCGGATGTTGAGCTCGTTTCCTTAGGCTCTTCCACTACTTGAGCTTGTGTAGGATTTTCATGAATGCTACCATCTTGTTCCATAACTCATGTGCATTTTGATATTCACCTATACCACTCATTACATCATTAGGCAAAATATTAACTAAAATTGAAATTACCGTTTCGTTTGCCTTTGCTTGTGCTTGTTGCTCCTTATTCCAATATCTTGGTCGAAGCTTTTTTCCGTGCTTATCTCTTGGAGCTTCAAATGGCTATTCTAGTGCAACCATGTAGTTCCAATCCATACCAAACCAAATCTTTATCCTAATCCTCCAATACTCGAAATCCTCGCGATCATAGGGAGGTGGAACATTGATGTCATCACCCAACTTTTCTTGAATCGTCATCTCCTCTAGCTTTTTGCTCTCTTGGCAGTTAGTCCGTAGATGAGCGAACCTTGCTTTGATACCACTTGTTAGGATCGTGTCGTTAAGCTAGAGGGGGGGGGGGGTGAATAGCTTTTTCTTCCTACAATGTTAGTGTGTGCAAGTGGAAGTACTAAATACAAAACAAAAACAATGCAAACATAAACCGTTTATGTGGTTTGGAGATGACGCTCCTACTCCATAGCTGTTCGTAAAGTGGACGATCTCAATCCTTCGGTGGATGATTCCCGGGAACACCTCCGGCTAGCTTTTGTTGCTTCTTATGGGTGGAGAAATCTCGCCACAACCCTTAGACAATCCCTGAGCACTAGTAGGCTACTAACAAGCTCTAACCAAGCTAGTTTCGCCAAGAAGAAACAGTCATAAACGAGCTCCCTTAAATAGAGCTCGAGGTTGATTTGACCGTTACCAGTCGACTGGTACCTTACCAGTCGACTAGTACCTTACCAGTCGACTGGTCCCTTACCAGTCGACTGACCCTCATAAATTTGAATGTCACCGCCCGACAATTCAAATTTTGGTTGCAACCAGTCGACTGGTACTTCATCAGTCGACTGCCAACCCTTTAAGTCTAGGGTTTCCCTTCCCGAGTATATTTTTCTCAGCACTCGAACCCTCACGACTTAATCCCAGGGTTTCCCTACCCGAGTGTAATCCTTCAGCACTCGAATCCTCACGACTCAGTTGACTCTTCTTCCAGCAGCCTTAACCTGTTGCCTTCAAGCCCTCTTCGACTTTGGTTTCTTTCCATGATGTCCACATATTAGCTCTTAACCCACAATGACATAATATATGGGGAGCACTATATTGCTCGTCATTCATGCGCCTTCGAGTGAATGATGATGATGATGATGATGAGCCACCTGCCATGAATTATCTTTCCTTTTTTCCTGTAATATTTTTTCCTACATTTCGCTGAGAGTATCATTATCGTGAAAATATAAACAACAATACCACACTATGAAGTTATAATCATTTAGATATGTGAAGAGCATAAGGCAATCTAAAAGCCAATCTAAAAATTTTTTTATCAAATATTATTAAGGAGTATTACATAGTTCATTTTGCTTTATTTTATAGTCTACAAGTTTCAGACATTAGACCTATTGAGATGAAACCATCACCATGCAATTACTGATCTAAGCAAACATAAAAGTTTATTTTTATATGCAAATGATTATTATCATGTATTATCAGGCATCAGTTTACCTATACCATTGCTATTTACATATGCAAAGTCATTAGTATGATCAAGGAAGTTACTCCTCTTTCGCAAAGTGAAGCAAGAAGCCCAACCCTTCCAATAGAATATGGAAACTACAAAAGGTATTTTAAACTCTACTTAGATAAGTGTTCATAATTCCATATCCCCATCAGAAAAACAGGTAAGAAACCATGAGAATATGCTGGTTAATGAATTTCTTTGCTTCAATGCTTGAACTCCAGAATTTCAATGTTGGAATCTAATTTTAAGTAAGATAAATTCAAGAAATGTCAGGCAACACCAACACAAAACTGTAACCTCACAAAACTGTAACCTATAATGAATCTGCCAAAACTGATTCTTATCGCAAGCCCACCTCTACTGTAAAAAAGATGATTTTTTGGCAGGCTTGTGATCACAATTGTGGTGTGCCAAAACATAAATGCAAATAAACAGATGAAAAAAATTGATTACAAGCAATGTGATCGAATATGAAGTTTGATTACTAAGATGAAAAATTGAAAATCCCTAAACCCTAATCCACAAAAACCTTACAGAGAGGAGGTTGGGAGGTTGTGTATGATCGGAGGGAGATGCTGGGAGATGCTCGGTTTTTCAGGCAGCTTGGCGACGCAGAGGAGCTTGGCGAGGGTGGCTTGAACTCTGCTTGGCGACGCAGAGTCGCTCGCGAGGATGGCCGCAGGCAGAGGACTCGACCGAGGGAAGGGAAGGTAGAGGGTTCCTGCGCAGGCGGAGGGGGGCTGCTTGGCGACGCAGAGGAACTCGCGAGGGGGGGGGCTCCGATCAGCGGAGGGTGGCTGCTTGGCGACGCAGAGTCGCTCGTGAGGGGGACTCCGATCGGCGGAGAGCTTGTCGACGTAGAGTCGCAGGCGAGGGGGGGAGCTCCGCTTCGGGCAGAGGGTTTTGGCGGAGGAGAGGGTGTGGCTCGACGCGCGGAGGAGAGTTTCGGCGTTTAGGGTTTTTGAGCACGGGCGCGAGAGTGAAATGAGATTTCATCGCGAGCGGGCGAGTTTTTGGCCACGCGAATTCGGAGCAGCTGACGTGGACAGCTGCGACGTGGCTGCCAGCTGTATCACTCTCCCATTCACTGTCTCAAAGTCACTGTCTCTATCATTTCTCTTTCCATATCATCTGAGGAAGACCAAATGGACGAGCGAGCAAAGTATTTATCTCATTAATTGGTGGAGTGAGAAAAATGTGAGTGTAACTAAAGGGTGAAGATGAGAATAGGTAGGATGAAGGAAGCATGTTCATTAAATGGCCGCAGTTATGATAGCTCTTTCCAGAAAGCTTTTAGGAAGAGAGACACATAGAAGCATAGTTCTAGAAGTTTTAACTAGGTTCTATGTTTGTGTTTAACAATTACTTTTATTTGGGCGTATACGGACATGAAATTGAGCTAGAGTACCGTCTTGTTTTAACAAGTTTTAAGACACTACATGAGTACTTTGTCAAAAAAGATTTTAATAAGAGTGGAAAACTAAGTGCAACTACTACTTATACAGAAGTTTGAAGAACTTCTAAATGTGATTTTTGAAGAGAAACTCATGATTAGTGAAAAGATCAAGTTCATAAAAAAATAACATATATTATTGGAATTCACCTTTGGTTGTTTCTTCATATGGAACCTATACATCACAATTGGTATTATCAAAAGGAGTTAATTAGAGTTACTTTTACTAAATGACAAAGCAATCATTTTTTTAAATTGACAATTTTGACAGTTATATTCACTACAAACTATAGAACCAAGAGAATTATTGGAGATAAGTTTATTTAAAAGTGAATTAGAAGTATGACTAAATGTTTTTTTTTTATTTACAAGGGGTATCCAGGCTTACGCCTGACTAATTCGCTTGGCTGACCGGCGCTGTCCCACAACCTTCAACGAGAGTCCCCACCGGTCAACGAGGGTAAATCGTGGGACGGAGACACGTGACGACTTCACCACTGATGATATCGGTATCCGATGGCCCGACCACGCAACAGCCTGTGGCGATTTCTTCCGTCAGCATACTGCGCGCTCTTCCAGGGAGGAATCGAACCCGGGAAGTAAGGGATCACCCAAGTGAGTCATTACCAATCGCGCCATACCCGCGGGGGCGACGTATGACTAAATGTTGATGTCAAAGAGAGTAGTTCAGCATTGATGCCATAGTCGAAGTGAAGATTCAGTTAAGGCTGAAAGGAATGTCTGAAACTTTAAACATGCATTCAGCTTTATGGTGAATCCAAACAATCTTCTTCCTCTTTTGTTCCTGTACTGGCTGTACTTGACAACCAAAAGAAGAGAAGACAGATTCCAATACACGATACACATTAGATATTGTTAAATGTGGCCTATAGAAATATAACCAATGACATATGAGGAGAGAAGTACCGCATATCATCTATGACGATTTAGAAGAGATGAACAGTATTAAGATTTTTAAAATAAAATGTATAAATGCTATGTAGCTAGAGACTCACTCTAAGCAACCAAGATGATTGGATGTCTGTTTTGGAAGAAAGCACAGATGAGGTAGAGGTAGTGTTACTCTGATGAAGCATAGCTTGATATGTGATGGCTTCAACCTCAACATTTGTGCACATCAACAGAGAAGCAATTTTCGCTTGTTTATTTGAAACCGCCATAACTTGGAAATATCTACTACAAATCACACTTCCATTGAGGGCAGTGAAATTTGGTGTGTCCAAGCATGTGACAACATGTGCACTTCTTCGTGACTAATCAATTGTTGATAATCAATTTTCTAATTTGATTTACAAGGAAAATGTTCTTTAGTTTGATTGCTATGGTGATTAGTTGCAGAAGACTGCTAAACTTTGTCCCATGGCTTGAAGGGTAGAATGCAAGTCCCTTTTTTTGGTGGCAAAAGGCGATTCGCTCGCCCCCAGCGCCCCCGCCAAGCCATCCCAGGGTTAACACGGAGGAGGTAAATCACGGGGAGCTACTAGCCCGGATGTTGTGACTAGTGCGTGAAGAGGGCGGGCAAACTGACTTTGCCAGGTTTTGACCCCCATACCTCATGATGGCAACACCCACGTACTAACCATCAGTCTATCCCGTAGGGACGTAAGTCCCTTTTTTTTGGTCTTAGAAAAGCAGGTCTTGATTTCTTTAGTTTTCAGCTCATTAAGGTGACAAATAAGAAGTGTAATTTTCTCAATAAATTTTCTTGGTGAGAATAGAGGCACGTCTAGATTCAAGTTGAGGTCATAAGCAACTGAGGTAGTTTCTCAAATTTATGGTACTTGTAGAATATGGCTTTATCATCATTAGCAGTGTTGAAGGAGGCTCTACTGCTAGATCTTGTCATTCTTTTAGACAATTTTATGAGGATATAATCCAATCTATTTTTGACAGGTCAATCCATTCTACTAATTTGTTTTGTCTTCTGTACTTGGTTTTGTTACTGTTCTTTCTTTTTGAATTGTTCTCCTTGCTTTACTTGGTCATACACTTTGAATTTTTCTACTTGGTTCATATGCTGTTAACAAAGACTTCTTTTTCTCAACAATTTACAGGGTAAGGGATGTTTGGCTTGAGAGTAACAGAACGGTAGTAACTTCATGCAGGTAATGATTCTAAATCACTTGATTGATGATCTTCATTGCTTGAACAAAGCTGAGGCTTATAAATCCTCATTGGGTTATTAAATGAGAAACATGGGGATCATCACCAAAAAAAAAAGAGTGGAGAACAGTTCAAATCATCAAACTGTCTCAACTGTTGTTCAATTCAGTAAAAAGTTTCAGTTTGCATATAAAGATTTCATTCGCATATTTTGAAGAGGTTTACAGTTTACTAAGCATTTGACAACACTTGAAATCTATTGTATTGAGTTTTCATAACCATTATCGATTCTGTAAATGCAACTAAGAAGACAGTCAGCGAACCATCTTGCTTTTACATAGTCTTCTTCTATGCAAGGAAAAGAAATGAACAGAAGCAAACATTTAGCAGTATGTTTTTAGTAGAATGGACAAATGGACTACCATGCTCTCAATATAGGCAAGGTGAGTTAGAGCAAAAAGATCATACAGTAGCAAAAAAAGAACTAAACAAGAAGGTTATTATATCTTCATGATTCTAAGGTTCCATAATATACAAATAAATCACAAGTATTCGTAAGGATTATAAAATATTTAATTGCTAACAAATATTATTTGTTGCTCCAATCTAATGAATACTCCATTGTTTAATTCAAATAGACGTCATGAAGGCGTTATCGTAGAAAAAATTATAAAAGATGTTTATATGAATGAGCAAACTATGATTATTCCAACTTCAAATACAGCTTTGTGTGTGTGGTTTGCATGTGCCCTTTCTGGCTTACCTTCCCTTAAAAATGCTCCCTGAGATGATTCACTGTTTCTATCAGCTCCTATTCTTCTGTTCGTAATGATTTTGATTGCATGTGGTGGTCTACTTGAATTATAGGGGAGTAGAACTTCGTTGCTTGAGAAGGAGTGACCTGATTGAAACAATGGCTAGCAAACTACCATCAGAGTCCATTCGCTTTGGCTGTAAAGTTGTGGCAGTTAAATTAGACCATACCACTTCCTTCCCTGTTCTTTTTACCGAGGATGGAATCATCATAAAAGCAAAGGTACTACTTCCCAAAGTCGTATCTGTTTTCTTAATCCTACTTCATAAATACACATTCTTAGATAACAAAGGTGAAAATCTCTATCCTTATTTGCAAACTTTTTTACCTTAAATAAACTTTTTTGTATTTCAATAGCACTGCTAATTAGTCCTTATGTTCACAATAGAATCTTCATTAAAAAAAGAAAAAAGAAGAGAGGCCTCATTAAATTCGTTCATTATTAATTTGCATGAGCTATACAGACGGTACTTTTAAATATGTTCATTAACATATTTTCTTTTTAATCATGTAATTTATGATTATTAAATACCTTTGTCTAGAAGTGGGACTGATATTAAGAACCAATTACAAGAACTTATATTGGTGAAGCATTTTTTTTTTCTTTCTTCTACTTCTACTAACGTCATTATGAACAACCAGCCAAATCATTATCCAATTAAGCAGTTTAACTATTGCAATCAATTAATGCAACTCATGCTTGTCATGAGAAGACTGCTAAAGTATGCATGTTTGGATTATGTCTGTGAAGGTTTTAATTGGCTGTGATGGATCACATTCAATTATAGCAAAGTCATTAGAACTGAAGGACGCAAAGCTCTTCCCTATTGCTGTTGTGCGAGGTTTCACAACCTATCAATCTCCCCATAGCTTTGGCACTCATTTTCTCCGAGTAAGGTGCAAAAGTGTTACTTTCGGAAGGTACCAATCAATGATAAGCTAGTCCACTGGTTCATAGGGTTGGCAAATCCAGCTGGAGGTAAGCTAACTAAACTCATGTAAATTTATTGATTGAGATAATTTTGAGTACTGACTAGTGTAAAAATTGAAATCAGATCGCCATTCTCAAATGGATCTGAATTCCATAAAAAAGATTGCACTTGACTCTGTACGAGAACTTCCTACTGAGACCAGTGAGATAGTGAAGCACTGTGACCTTGATTCATTAAGCATCCACTGGATTTGGCATCGGCATCCCATGGCACCTTTGCACTGGTAAACTGTCAAATGGAACGATGACAGTGGCTGGGGACGCGATGCATGTGATGGGGCCTTTCCTTGATCAAGGAGGATCTGCAGGTTTGGAAGATGCTATTGTCCTGGCTAGGTGTTTAACTCAAGCAANAATGGAACGATGACAGTGGCTGGGGACGCGTTGCATGTGATGGGGCCTTTCCTTGATCAAGGAGGATCTGCAGGTTTGGAAGATGCTATTGTCCTGGCTAGGTGTTTAACTCAAGCAATGCCATCAAGCCTGGAGAATTCAAGCAGTAGCCAAAACAACTTACATAAGAGAATTGATGCAGCATATCGTAATTACATTAAGGAAAGAAGGCTGAGGGTGATTAGGCTGTCAACTGAATCATATCTTACAGGGTTGATTATAACTACTAAATCATGGATTGTGAGGGTGATCTGTGCTGCTCTTCTTCTGGTCCTCTTTGGTGGCAACACCCTCAGCCAAACAAGCTTCAAATGTGGCCTTCTTTAGACAAGAGATCAACACATAAACATGTGATTTGTATCATCCACAGACAAGTTTCAGCCGTTTTTACGTTTTAGTGAAATGAAAGGTCAAGGTCTATTATGCTCTTGGTTAGTCTTTATGTTAAACAAAGAAAACTATTCTATAAAAAAAAATATTCTCAATCAAATCAATCTAAATGATTATTTTCTTTTTAACCCATCATTTGATTGAGTTTCCAGAAGGAATGATTTGATTATTTTCTACATTAAAAAAAACGTGGATGGATTTTATAATATATCATTTCCATTTAGCAAACAAGAAAAATTGTCTCAACTATCCTATAATCTATTTTTTTTCTTAGTCTGTCCTTGTTGTCCTAATAGAAATAAGATAAAGTACGGACAACTACTAGATTTTATTACCAAATTAAATATTTTGTAGATTAGATAAAATTAACATTTTAAGTACAATAGATAAAAAATTAGAAATTGTATAAAGAGAAAAAAAATGATTAACGAGGTTGGATAATATTGAATTTCGGACGATCGATCCGGTTCTACGGAAGTTTTTTACTGGTTATCTGGGTAAATTAGAAAACGTTTACGGCGGACGGTCCAGAAATCTAGCATCTCAAGTTCGCTCCTCGTTTAAAGAAATTTTTTTTGTAAAATATATCATAATTAAAAATCGAATCGTAAATATTTGAGATGAAAATTAATCGACCTTTTCTTTGTACCATAACTGGGGCAGAAATGGTATAAAGAAGAACATAAGGTAAATACGTAAATATTACATCTATTATATTTTTTTAATGTTATATCGTTCCAACTTCTGGATATTATACATTATGAATTTTTAAATGCTCATGTTTTTTGAAATAGCTCTTGTAATTCTATCAAACTGTAAATCGTTATGGAAAAGAATTCATGAAAGCTGCATTTTGAATGGCAGCTGGCAGTTGGTTGGTGGACGTCGCTGTAATTATAATAGCGACAAAGAAGCCGCACTCATAGTATGTATCTATCTCGCAGCTGGCCCTTGGAACCTGATGCCGGAGACGGATGAGAAGATGAGCTCAATAGAGGAGCACCATGACGTTGTGGTTCTTGGGGGAGGCATATGCGGCCTTGCCACTGCTTTAGCTCTTCAGAGGTGTTCCTCCTTTCTCTCTTCTTCCCACATTTTTTGGGGATTCCTTTTTCCTCCTTCCATTTCGCATATGCGATCCTGTCTGTCTTTCTGCCAAGATTCGCCTACACTTTTTGATTTGTATTGGCAATTATCTAAAGAATCTATTCGCATCAGCATGTCTTCTACCTAAAAGTAACTTTACCAAACATTCTGTTAAAAATGAAACCTTGTACTAAATTGAGAATCCACAGTGGCCTCTTCTTATTTTCCTCGACATTCTACATGGATACTTCCTAATCTTTTGTTATGGCTTATAAAATATAGTTATAAGTCACCTTCCAATCTTCTTCTTGTTTTGATTATAATTAATTTATTTTGTTGCCATTTTTTATGTTTCTGAAACTGTTGCTGAATAGCGAGTTTTTATTTGGTTCAGTCAAGTTATATCTCTAGGTACACTATCCATAGAGAGAGAGAAAATAATGATAAAAACCAAACTAACATCTTGCTTGGGGTTTGATTGCCAAAATGTGCAGGAAAGGAATCAAGAGTCTTGTTCTCGAGAAATCCAGTAAACTGCGATCTTCAGGGGCAGCAATTGGTATTTGGGCAAATGGTTGGCATGCTCTTGATCAGCTAATGCTGGGCTCAGAGCTACGACAAAAGGCTATACCTTTGTCAGAGTATGTTCAAGTCTCTTCTTACCAGATAGATATCTAATATATTTAATAGCATGTCCTTTTTGTTGTTCGTCATTGTTGTTTTGGAGCAAATGAGTAGAGAGAGCGAGAAGCTTAGAGGAAGGAAAATGAATTGTAAAACATGTCATGATTCACAATAAATTCTGCATATTTATAGGGGTTAGAGATACAAGCTACACCACATTAACATTATTACACTTCTACATTGTTTTTTCTACTTTATAATCCTCTGAGTGGTAGATAACTTCAGTAGAAATTGACTAGGTGGACAAAATTTCTTTTTTACTTTATAATTAAATCTGCTCAACAACATTCCGTTAAACTTAATTATCCTTCATCCTTCATTTCAAGAGTTGTCTTGAGCTTGACAAAGAGATCAAATCATAGCAATATGTCTACTTATCTTGTATCTTGATGTAGACTAGCTCAACATTCTTTTTCTTTACATGTTCTCTAATGAAAAGATAGTGTAAGAAGATGCGCTTACTTATTTCATGATACGCTAGGTTAATTGCAAGTGCAATAGCAGATTTGTTGTCAATGCCTTTGTTTTTGTTGACAACAAAGGTTAATGTTGCAATAGTTATTCTTCTAACATGACACAAATATGCTAATGTTCCAAGATAGTTTACTTTGCATGTTGAGAGCATGATTTAAAATTTCGAACTGTGTTGAGGTTTCGGTCTCGGACTAAAACTATATAGTTTCGGTACCGTATCATGCGGTCAATATTTTTAAAACATAAAATATATTAACTAAAAATAAAAAAATTAATCTAAATATTTAAAAATAAAAAATATATTAAATTAATACGATAATTTTATTAAGCTTTAATTAAGCTTATTTAAATTATCTCAATCATAGTTAGGAGTTGATTAAAATTATTAACCTGAATTAAAAAAAAACCTTACCTATTTTGCGACCTTTGTTCCGCGACACCGCAAGCACGAGTGGCCCCCACAATGCATTCGGACTTGTCGTTGGGCCACGTGTCCGAACGCATCGCAAGGCTCGCGTGACACCTTCGGATGCGTCACTGGACCTTCACGAGGCGCCCAGACGCGACATGCTAACACGAGAGGGGAGCTTGTGTAGGCACCAATCCGCGGGTATCGGGCGAAACGCTTGAGATTTGAATCCATGGTTGAGAGTGTCACAATCTTTTGTTTCTTAAAGAGACATATAAAAGCCATCTCACTCATATAAAATATACGGTTAGTGGCATTTCTATTATTCAAACCTCCTCCCTAATTGCTATCAAAATATTCATAAAGTTGAAGGTTGTTAGAAGGAAGATATAATAACACAATGGAAGTGTACTTCGAAGATAACAAAGGATTCTCTTGGCTACTTTCGAGCGAGTAGATTCTGGCTTCTCAATATAGCGACTAATCAACCTACTGCATAGAGGATGTCTAGTCTTGTGCATTTTGAGAATCTTAAGATGAACCACACTCTTATCTTAAGTGGGATCTACTTTTTCTCCTTTATCATTTTTTTCAATTTAACGATCGATCTTTAACTTGTTGAGGATTCTCTTGCATAAGATTTTTGTGAGAAGATATTATCTTCTTTCATTTTCTTTACTTCCAATCCAGGAACGTTAACTTATGAACCCTATACGTCCGTCTTAAATTCTTGTGGCATGGTTAATATTAAAAACATTTGTTGATTGCTCTATGTGAAGATAAGATTATCCACATACAAGGTGGCAAAAGGCGATTCGCTTTCCCCCAGCACCTTCGTCAACCCGTCTAGGGCCAACACGGAGGAGGTAAATCATGGAGGCTACTAGCCCGGATGCTGTGGTTAGTACGTGGGGAGGGCGGGCGCATTGGTTTTGCCAAGTTTTGACCCTCAGACTCATGGTGGCAACACCCACGCACTAACCATCATTCCACATACAAGGCAACAGATAAGATATTCTTATTTTATGTAAAATACAAAGCATGCTCGTACTGGTCACAAAAGGGGAAGCCGTCACCTTAGCGACCCCTCCAGAGCGGCTCCACACAATTTGGAAGGGGTAAATCAGGGGGTTTATTCAGCTTTAGCCGAGCAACATTCCTAGACAGAGGCACGAGATAATCTGAAGCGATATTTGCACCTGAAATCGAACCATGCCTAAAAGAAAGCATGCTCATATGAACAAAAACTTCAAGCCATAGCCTTTTTCAAGCTAACTATTGTCTGTCCTTAGTGACTACTTCAAGCCATAAACTTTTTCAATTTTAAAACTTTTTACTTGTCTCCTTTCTCCACAAAGTATATGAATTGTTAACAAAAACTTCTTTACAGAACTTATTCAAACAGTTATTTTGACCATGGTTTAAAAGTTCAAGTTGTGGCCGTGTTGATACAATTTCAATACTTTTTTTAAATATAAAATATATTAATTAAAAAAATATTTTTTAATATTTGATTGCTATAGATGCTTATATTTGAGATGTTGAATGCTAAGTTTAAGGTTTGAAATTATCTCATTAAATATTTGATACTTTTGAATTAAAATTGATTTAGGGTTAATTGAAGTCCACTAGGTCTAAACTATATTTATTTGGATTTATTTTATCTGTCTAAAATTAAACCAAATTTATATATAAATAATTTAGAAGTATATTTTATAAAGTTAAAAATTATATTATATCTATTTGTTTATCCTTCTTAACAATCAATCACCTATATCCTCAAAGGGTTTTTTCCTCTATGTTTACTTCGTGGACATATGCGGAAGGGAAAAGATAATCATGCTTAAAGAGATTTTTTTTCCTCTACTTGTGAAGATATAAGGAGAGAGAAAAAAATTAACTATCCTTAAAGAGGTATTTTTTTCTCTCGGTTTGTCTCTGTTTACCTTTGTAGACAACAAAAGGTAAAATCGTCACCTTAATGACCCCTCCAGGGTGGCCCCCCACTGTCTGGAAGAGAGGTATATCACGAGGGACTTCTCTCTACAACAACAGCTCATACAAGAAAGGGTTGAGGCAACAGTGGGACATTCCACACCCATTCGACCCAGGCCTATTGGCAGCAACACCCTTGTATGAACCAACTATGTTAGCATGTGGGGGCCTCTGTTTAACTATGTAGATGGATAGAGAAGAATAGTTAATGAATAAAGAAGGGTAAAGAGATTGAGCGTGATCTTATGGTACCTTTGGCTACTAGCAAAATACTGAAGGAAAATCATTTTGAAACCCCTATAGTAATGGGCGGATGACAGGGGTAGCTGATTGAACCATTGCTGTGTTGAACCCGAGAGCGTTGTCAAAAATACTCGGCAGTTTACGACTTATGTATATTGGTGCAACAGAACGACATTTTCAAACATCAAGAGGTGATCTTCTGGATCGGTCTTCAATCTGCAGGGGCCTAAATCGGCGGGGAAGTTTATCCTACAAAATCTCCTGGGGAAAGGGGATACTTTGCAAATCCATCGTTGGCTTGATAGTAGAGCCTTTTCCCTTCCGGGGTCTCAGGCGTTCCCCAAATAGGATTCTTGAGGCCACTCAGATCTTGGCAGTATTTCTGCTGGTGTCCAAACTAGAGCCCGAGGAAACTCTGTCGATTACTTTTGCTTGGATTTTCCATCATCGACTGGGGGTTGCTCGGCTGAGCCTATGGGTGCTTTTGACGGTGATGAATCACCCGTCTGCTGCTTCTGCACGATCGTTTGTGTCTTGGCTGCTACTAGCAAATCAAGATCTTCTTGCGAGAGGGTGACGGTAATGAATTTCCCGGCAGTGCCCATGTTCACATTTCAAATCAAGTGTACGTTCCCCCAAACAATGTCAAATTTGATCCTATATAAAATCGGCGAGAACTAGAATGTCGATGAACTGGCTTCAAAGTTGACCGAAAGAAGACCACGAAACAAGAACACCTACAAGCTTGCAAAGAGGAGGAGAGAGGGAGCATCGACAAGCTTGCTAGGAGGTGCCCCGGCATAGCCACTCCGATGCTCAAGTCAGTGCAGTCAATGAAAAGTGGAAGATGAATAGTGGAGAGAGCTTTGGGATTTTGATACCAAAATTTGCTTTGGTATTTTGATACAAACCTGATAAGAAAATTTGGGGATCGCCCTTCATCTCAAATGTAGGGGTTTGGATTTACACCAACGAATACCATAAATTCCACACACAACAGAGATATATGAAAAAATCTTTTCGGTTAATCTTTTTATTGGTGATACTGAAGAAATTTCATATGTAGACATACTTGGAACATACTTGATCATCCATTGGGTATGGTACAAACCTCATACTAAGTGGATACAAAGCTGTTTAGGAACTTTTAAGGACTCTTGATTCTCAGAAATTTTTCTGAAATATCGAGTGTTAATGTAGTCTACACCCCTGTTGTGGAATGAAGTTTGGTTATCAAAACAAACTTGTTTCTGAAATATCCAATTGTCAATGCAGTCTAATATCAGAGTTTCAGAACTCATCTGAAATCTGATCGGTCCACAGACCGATCTGGCCTCATCCTGAACGGTCAATGTGACCGATCAGGGCTCTCTCTGATCGGTCCACAGACCGATCAGGGCTCTCTCTGATCGGCTCACAGACTGATGAACTCTGATTTATGACTATCAATTGATATTGTCTTTTGATTTCTTACTTGACATATGATGCATATACATTGTTGTCATGATACATTTATGGTATATGCCTCTCATATGCAATTCAAAAATTATCCTTCGTTTTTATTTTGGGTATTGGGGAGAGACCCTTGTTTAAGGGGGAGTTATGTTGAAACTTAATAACCATACCCTTTTCGGTGTTTGAAAAAGGAGGAGAGAATGGTTGATTAAGTTTAGGGTTTGTTAAATTTAATTATTGTAGGGGGAGGACTTTGATTCCCTTGCGATAATGAAAATTGAGTTCATTTGATTTCTAATACCTAAACTTAAATCGGGTTGTCAAACAACAAAAAGGGGGAGATTGTTGATGCAGTCTGACCCGATTGTTGTTTTGGTGTTGACACCGATTTAAGTTTGGTTGAGTAATTTCGGATTAAGTCCTGGTCGGGGACTGGGCACGAATTCTGGTGAGTGAAGTCGGGTGATGGAAATCCCGGTGAGTGAAGTCGGGTCCCAGTGAGTGAAGCCGGGTGATGGGAGTGAAGCCGGGTGATGGAAATCCCGGTGAGTGAAGCCGGGTCCCAGTGAGTGAAGCCGGGTGATGGAAGTGAAGCCGGGTGATGGAAATCCCGGTGAGTGAAGCCGGGTGATGGAAACCCCGGTGAGTGAAGCCGGGTCTTGGTGAGTGAAGCCGGGTCCTAGCGAGTGAAGCTAGGTGGAAGAAATCCCGGTGAGTGAAGCTGGGTCCTAGCGAGTGAAGCTAGGTGACGGAAATCCCGGTGAGTGAAGCCGGGTCCTAGTGAGTGAAGCTAGGTGACTGAGCATGAGTCAGCCAAGTGACCTGATCGGTCTGGAGTTCGATCAGGAGTTGGCACGAGCTCCCTTGTTAATGGATCGGTTTGGTGACCGATCCAGGGAGTCTGATCGTTCTGGTGAACGATCAGAAAGAGAACAAAATGTTTTTGTTTGGCTTCTGATCGTTCTGGTGAACGATCAGAGAGAGATCAGAATGTTTCTGTTTGGCCTCTGATCGTTCTGGTGAACGGATCAGAGAGAGATCAGGAAGGTTGGAGAAAACCTGATCGGTCACTTGGACCGATTAGGGTCCTCCTGGACCGATCAGGATGGGTCCTGGTCGGTCTAGAGGTGACCTGATCGGTCACTGTGACCGATCAGGGCACAACCTGATCGGTCAGGTGACCGATCAGGTCAAGGAAGCTGATGGGTTGTGCCTTGAGATCACAGTCAGCTGGTGGATCGGTCTGGTGACCGATCCCCAATCCCTGATCGGTCAGTGTGACCGATCACAGAGTCACTGGATTGATCAGGAGGTGACCTGATCTATCAGGATCTTCACTGATCGGTCAGGGTCACCGATCAGTGTCTGATAACTGTAATTTGAATCGTTGTCAGACGTCTGATTTCGCTCTGATTCCTTCTGATACCTACTGATTTCCTTTTGATTTTCTGTGCTAATCCTCTGATGAGTATGCAGGTGATACAGGGATGACACAAACCAAGAAGGAGGGCCAATGGGCGACTTTCACTTCGGTCAGGTTTGTTTGTTTTCCATTCGCAAGATTCAACGGCTTCTGGCGCGGGCTGGCAACTGTCTAGCGAAGCTGGCGACTGACCTAAGGCTCGGCTGAAGATGTTTCAGTGGACTGAGCCCAGTAGAGGTCAGTGGGTCAGTGATGATGGAGCTGATCAGTGGTTGTAGACGCGCCGGGTGAGCAGAGGCTTAAGGAGAAGCTGGCGAAGCAGAGGAGCATTAGAACAGACAAAAAACTAAAGAAGTGTTTTGCTGAGTTGTTTGAGCTCTCTGTAGAGTCTTCGTGCTTGAGTGTTCCTGCTACATCTGTGTGAGCTATTTTTCTCATTGTCTCGAACGCTTAACTGTTATTCTACTGAGACGATTGTGGTGAGGTTACTCCACCGAGAAGGAGAAGCTATTATCCGGAGTTCCGGGGCTTGATCTGCCGACGATCAAGGGATCACCCACCTCACGGGCACGCCAAGGAGTAAGGGCAAGTTATCCCCGAACCTTGTAAATCTTTGTATCATTTTCTGTTCGGTTTTGTTTCTGTTTGTTTCTATCTTTCTGCTGTTTTGTTTCCGCTGCTAACTCTGATCGCAGAAAGAAACTTCAAAGAAGCAAAAGTTTGTGTGTCTGGCTATTCACACCCCCCTCTCTAGCCATCCAAGGTCCAACATGCACAATTTGAGAAAAATTTTGAAACTCGGTGTCTATATCATATTCCAGCAATACAACACATATTTATACTACTAGACCCACTCTTTAACATACGAAACATAAAAGATCTTATAAAGACTCTTAATTGATGCATCTATTTCTCAAACATTAGAAATTAAAATACATTGGAATTGCTAAAACTTATTGGTAATTGGTATGAATTTATAGCTGACTTTTCAACTTCCAAACTAAAGAATGACTGTTTATAGTTGTCTAAAACCATGCTTGATCCTAGAGCTGTGCATGGGTTCATGAGGGTGTAAGCCAAGTGAACATGGGATTCTCAAGCAGATTGAGTTGGCTGAAGGTTGTTCAATTTGACTGGAATGTTGAGTTGACTACAGAGTCGATTGGAAACCCTAGACTCAAGAACAAAGTGCTTGATAATCGTTTCAGTCGTGTTACGGTTTCAAATACAATTTAAGTACCGAATTCCTCTAAACTAATGTAGCATAGAGTAACTCGAGTCGTCTCCCAACGAATGTAGTTGATGCATGATAATTCTCAATATTGTACGTTATTGCTTTTGGATTTTTGATATCAAACTGAGTTTTGGATTTGAGAGCTATGACTACGAAATGAATAGCAGAGCAAGTATGAAATCTAGTCTAATTAAGGAAAGACAGTGCAAGTAAAGAAATCTAATTTAGCCTGACTACAATTGCGGTAAAGAAAAGAACAATTAGAAATTAAGCATCAACAAAATTAAGCATGGAACAAAAACCTACAACATTAAAGAAATTTAATTTCCTAACCTAATTGCATGTAATGAAGACATGAAACTTAAAGCTATAGGAAGAACAACACAAAACATGAGTTAAGCAACTAGGAACATCACAATTGAAAGAAATTGTTCTAACAGGCATTTGACCAAACACCTCATATGCATGATTGAAATTGATTCAAGTAAGTGCAATTTAAAATAGGAAAGATTCATCCAATACAAGCATTTAACTACCAATCACAAACAACCCAAATATCAACACAATTAACAACCGAATCAAATTTAAACTCTAAATTGATCCAAGGATGTTGCTGTGAAGGAATGTTGAGCTGCTGTGATGAATTGCTGCAAATTTGGGTTCTGCCGAAACTGATAAAAGCTGGATGAAGGAGTTGCTGAGAGGAAATTCTGCTAGTGCTGTAAAGAATTGCTGGATCGGATGAAGAACTGCTACTGTGTTGCCGGCGGGTGAGTGGTTGATTGGCGAGGAGATCAACTACGGCTTCGGAACCCCCTAGCCCTAGCTGCGATCGGCGGCGATGGTGGATGGAGATCTTCTCTTCCTACCTTCCCTCAGCCGGAGAGAGAGCTGGAGGAGAAAAAGGAATGGACCTCCGGCCAGCTAGGGTTCGGAACCCCCTATCCCTAGCTTGTGCAATGGCCGGCGGCGATGAAAAATGGAGAAGTGGAGATGGAATGGAGTGAGTCGGGATCTGTGTGTGTGGCCGATCAACCCTAGCTTCCGCGATCGCTTCCTTTTGTTTGTGTCCCTGGCTGCAGCGATTGGGTTTGGCTCAGCCAACTTCAAGTTAACCCAGTCAGCAGTCCATTCCAGCTTGGATCCAGCTCAGCCCCTTTGGGTTCAGTCAACCTCAGCCAGCAATTGGCTCAGTCCAGCCTTGGGTCAGTTCAGCCCAGCCAGAGCTCAGCTTGAGTTAACCCAGCTTTTGGGTTCAATCATAGGATGGCAGCAACAGACGACTGAGATCAATCTGACTTCATCCAACGGTCGGATCTCTTCCGATCTGAACCAAACTCCACAGATCCCAATCGATGGTCCTTATCTACCTATCCCCAGCTCGGATTAACTAGATCAGTGGTGGATGATCCAGATCTTCTTTTTTCTTGAATGGATGATCTAGAACATCTTGAGCTCGATCCAACGGTCAGATCACTTATGATTTGGCTGAAATTTTCAGATCTTGATCTCTGGTCATGATTGATTCTATCTTGGACTAGGATCCACCAGAAGTTGACCGATGGCTCAGATCTAGCCGTTCTCTGGAATGGACGGCTCCTATTAATCCGATGCTTGATCCTTTTGATTGGATCCAATCCTGACTCAAGTCTGACCCAATTTGATCTAGGTCCATGATCAATTGAAGCCTATAAAATGATATTCAAATTTAGTGCCAAAAATATCCCAAATATACAAAGATTAGAATTAAAAGCCAAAATGAAGGGAATACATGAAACCTAATACAATTGCAAACTTAAGCATATAAAATGTGGATCAAACATGGATTTTAGAGTCGAAAATAATCAACAAAATGATGGTTATCAAACTCCCCCACACTTATTCTTGGGTGTCTCGCACAAGTCAACTAGTAAACTAAGGATGTACCCCCCTAGATTATTCTCAATCATAGTTAGAAGCAATTGAAAGAAAATTACCTAAGGTTATCAATTCTCAAAAATCTAATCTCAATGGACTAGAGACTTGTCCTTAAATCAACAACTTAGCATTTTCATCCTTCCTGATTCATTGAGATGAATTTAATTCACTAAGCCTTTCAAGGGAAGTTTTGGTGGCTCTCTTCTTGAATTCTAAGTTCATGATGAAAGTGGAGCTCACTCAAACACACATGCTTTTTGCACTACCATAGGCTTGCTTGTTATCTACTCTCCACCATTATTCATGAATTGGATCCACACCTACAAAAGCTTATTCAAACAAGTTAAAGAAGATATAGGCAATGATAGTGATGAAATAGAAAATTGAGGGACTTGATACTCATGAATCACAATAAAGAAAATAAAGAACATGATATGACAAAAAGATATGGCAAAGCAAAGAAAGCAATATGATAAGGCAACATGGAGAAGAAATATAGCTTGATAAGAAAATATGTAAAAAGTTAGGAAAATGGAAGACTTGGACACTCAAAAATGTATCCCAATGCACTTTGCCTAATTCTTTTGAGTTATCTTGCATGTATCATGGTTGTGGTGGAGTAGGAATTGAAGAATTGTGAAAATTCAGTGTGCCAATTATTTTCCAGTTTTTTTTTTTTAAAACAGCTCACATTTTTTTTTCACTTGGCACTTTTTTTTTTCTAATGATAGTATGCTTACATCCTCCCCCACACTTAAACTTTTGTCCGTCTCGGGCAAAATAACACTAAGAAACATTAAGGTATCCAAGTCCATGCAAAACATTATTATGAACATGAAAAAGAGAGAAAGGAAATATGGAATTAAAGTGTATCAATAAGGGAATTGCAAAAACGATATAAGAAGAGAAACAAAGTGATTTACTTCTATAAATGTGGTTCAATTATAGAAATATAGCTTTGAAAGAACCTAAGCAAGTTCTAGAGTACAATCGCATATGTGTATCACAAAAACTTGGCCAATTCCTCACTAGGTAAAAAGAATTCATCTCAATTCATCAATTTAGAATCCAATACTAAGAAGTACTCAAGCAACCAAGAATTTTCATCCAATGGCTCAAATCCTAAGTTTTGACAACCAAATTTAATTTACTTTCAAAGGACTCTAAAACGATATAAGAAAATCTAGATAGATACATTTATTCCTAATCATGCAAGAAGTAAAATGCCAAAAGAAATAAAATGATATCTACAATGACTTTTATGCATTCTACTCTACGCAAACATTTATTAGCAGGAACTCATTTGAAAAGAAAAATTACTACTTGAAAACATGAAAATGATATTCACAATGAAATAGGAGTGTAAGAAGAAAATAACTCCCCTTCAAATAGGGTACAGAGCATGTAGCATCCATCTTGGGAGAATTATCCTCATGTAGTCAATCTCGTAGTGCATGGATTTCTCCCTTGACAATTTAGCACAAGCATCTTCCGGTGGTCGGAGACGATTAAGGTTCAGAATCCATTCGTGGGGTAGATAATTGAAAATCAAAGTGAACTCGACCCCTCCCACTGCATGCCCCTTAGAAGTCCTTCCGGGAGGTTGTAGGCTATTAAGTTTCAGTACCCATTCTAGAAGCCTACGGGATCCTGCAAAACCATGTATAGAAAATACCTCCCGCACGCATGCAGGGTAAGAACAGAGTGAAATGTGAACAACCTCTACATAAAATGACTCAAGATATGCGTCACATCCTATGAAATCAATTTTCGGTACCTCAATAAATTTATCACAATTATTTTCTACAAAAGATGCATCAAGAAACTCATCACAAACAATAAAATCCATTTTAGGTACCTCTATCAGTTTTTCACCATCAATATCTGCATAGGATGTGTCCAATAATTCATCAGAACAAATAGCATCAATACTAGGTACCTCAATGGAATTTTCACAATCAATTTCTAAATAAAATGTAGCAAGACATGCATCACAACCAATAAAATCAACCATAGGTACCTCCATAAGTTTTTCACACTCAACTTCAGCATAAGATATAGCAAGAGATTCATCATAATAAACCACATCAATTTCAGGCATTTCTAAAAATTTTTCAAAATCAGCATTTACATGAGATGTACCAAGTAATTCATCACATTCAACAAAATCAATTTTTGGTGCCTCTACAGGTTTTTCACAAACAGTTTCTTCAAAAAATGTGTCAAATACTTCATCACAAACAATACAATCAATTTGAGATACCTCTATTGATTTTTCCAAAGAAATAGGAAGTATACTTACATGATCATGCTGAAGAATACCTGGAAGTTCTACAAGAATAGATGTATTCATAGCTTCCTCCTGGTTAAGTACAGGTTCAATCTCAGGCTCAAGTTCTGGTGGACATTCAACTGAAGCAAGTGATTCATGGGTTCTTGCTTCCACCATGCAAGTCCCTACACTTTCATATTGCTCCTCTGAATCGTCTACTGTATCAGTCAATGGTGGTCCCTGGGGCTCAGTGCAATCCCCTACACCTGTAGAATACTCTCCTGTGCATGCTTCATCAACCATATCTGCAACACCCATATTAGAAAAGTTAGAATCATCAACAACTAAATCATCACAAAATAAAAGTACAGAATAATCCTATAAAGTTTCAGAATTGACTTCAAAACTATCACAAGTTCTGCAATCAATCTCCTCCAATGCCTCTAAACCAGTAGGAATGGGTGATTCTTGGGGCTCAGTGCAATCCCCTACACTCTCAATCCTATCCTCTGGATTTCCTGATACATCAACCAATATAGGTGGTCCCTGGGGCTCAGTGCAATCCCCTACACCTATAGAATCACAATCATGCCCCTCAGAATTAAAAGTAGCTTGATAAGATAGTTGTCCTGATCTTTAAGCTTTTATTTGATTCAATTGATCTTGCAATTTTCCAAGGCATCTCTGAATATTTTTAAGAGCAGATTCAACAACTTGTTGTTCTTGAAATGTGAGATAAGGTTGCTGAATATCAAGAGTAGGCGGTGCATTCTGAAATTGGAGTTGTTGGGGCTACTCAAATGGTTGAATGGGCTGATTAAACTGCTGAAAACTTGGTTCACAACTTGGTGGAGACTATTGAAAATTATGATTCTGAAAACTCTGATCATAGGGCTGAAATTGTTGGTTGAAAGATTGGATTGGCTGCTGAAAATTCTAATTCTAGAATTGAAAATTCTGAAATGGTGGCTGAAAATTCTGATCGTTTGGTGGAAAATATTGCTGTGAAGGTTGAAATACACTCTGATTTTGATTCTGGAATGTCTGAAATGATTGGAACCCCTGCTGAAAATTCTGACTTGGTTGAAAGGGTAGCTGATCTTGCTGAAATTGTGACTGAAATTGTTGTGGTGGATGAATGAAATGTTGACTTTGTTGAAAATCTTGATTTGACTGCTGAAATTGTTGGAAAGGCTGACTTGGCTGAAAATTTTGTTGAAAATTTGGATTGTACCCTTGCTGAAAATTCTGAAATTGGGGTTGAAACTGCTGTGGTGGCTGATTAAAAATTTGGTACTGCTGTAAATTTGAATAGGGCTGCTGGAAATCTTGCTGTGGTGGCTGCTGAAATTGTTGACATGGCTGTGGGTAAGTAGATGAATCACTGTTGGGTCTCTGTTGGGATTTCAAGTGCTTAATCACATTTTTTAACTCCTCCAGTGCACCTTTGAGCTCTGATTGTTCGGATTGTGCAGTTGAAAACATTTTGATCTTGCAGCCATGTCACAAAACAAACAAGAAAAATTGTAGCAACCATATACCAAAGATAAAGCAATCAAGGATAGAATCAAAAGATATAATTATCAAGCACCACTACATTCCCCGGCAACGACGCCAAATTTGATGACCGTTTTTGTCGTGTCACGGTTTCAAATACAATTTAAGTACCGAATTCCTCTAAACTAATGTAGCATAGAGTAACTCGAGTCGTCTCCCAACGAATGTAGTTGGTACATGATAATTCTCAGGATTATATTTTATTGCTTTTGGATTTTTGATATCAAACTGAGTTTTGGATTTGAGAGCTATGACTACGAAATGAATAGCAGGGCAAGTATGAAATCTAGTCTAATTAAGGAAAGACAGTGCAGGTAAAGAAATCTAATTTAGCCTGACTACAATTACGGTAAAGAAATGAACAACTAGAAATTAAGCATCAACAAAATTAAGCATGGAACAAAAACCTACAACATTAAAAAAATTTAATTTGCTAACCTAATTGCATGTAATGAAGACATGAAACTTAAAGCTATAGGAAGAACAACACAAAACATGAGTTAAGCAACAAGGAACATCACAATTGAAAGAAATTGTTCTAACAGGCATTTGACCAAACACCTCATATGCATGATTGAAATTGATTCAAGTAAGTGCAATTTAAAATAGGAAAGATTCATCCAATACAAACATTTAACTACCAATCACAAACAACCCAAATATCAACACAATTAACAACCGAATCAAATTTAAACTCTAAATTGATCCAAGGATGCTGCTGTGAAGGAATGTTGAGCTGCTGTGATGAATTGCTGCAAATTTGGGTTCTGCCGAAAATGATAAAAGCTGGATGAAGGAGTTGCTGAGAGGAAATTCTGCTAGTGCTGTAAAGAATTGCTGGATCTGATGAAGAACTGCTACTCTGTTGCCGGCGGGTGAGTGGTTGATTGGCGAGGAGATCAACTATGGCTTCGAAACCCCCTAGCCCTAGCTGCGATCGGCGGCGATGGTGGATGGAGATCTTCTCTTCCTACCTTCCCTCAACCCGAGAGAGAGCTGGAGGAGAAAAAAGAATGGACCTCCGGCCAGCTAGGGTTCGGAACCCCCTATCCCTAGCTTGTGCAATGGCCGGCAGCAATGAAAAATGGAGAAGTGGAGATGGAATGGAGTGAGTCGGGATCTGTGTGTGTAGCCGATCCGCCCTAGCTTCCGCGATCGCTTCCTTTTGTTTGTGTCCCTAGCTGCAGCGATTGGGTTTGGCTCAGCCAACTTCAAGCTAACCCAGTCAGCAGTCCATTCCAGCTTGGATCCAGCTCAGTCCCTTTGGGTTCAGTCAACCTCAGCCAGCAATTGGCTCAGTCCAGCCTTGGGTCAGTTCAGCCCAGCCAGAGCTCAGCTTGAGTTAACCCAGCTTTTGGGTTCAATCATAGGAAGCAACAGACGGCTGAGATCAATCTGACTTCATCCAACGGTCGGATCTCTTCCGATCTGAACCAAACTCCACAGATCCCAATCGATGGTCCTGATCTACCTATCCCCAGCTCGGATTAACTAGATCAGTGGTGGATGGTCCAGATCTTCCTTTTTCTTGAATGGATGGTCTAGAACATCTTGAGCTCAATCCAACAGTCAGATCACTTCTGATTTGGCTGAAATTTTCAGATCTTGATCTCTAGTCATGATTGATTCTATCTTGGACTCGGATCGACCAAAAGTTGACCGATGGCTCAGATCTAGCCGTTCTTTGGAATGGACGGCTCCTATTAATCCAATGCTTGATCCTTTTTATCTGGATTCAATCCTGACTCAAGTCTTACCCAATTTGATCTAGGTCCATGATCAATTGAAGCCTACAAAATGATATTCAAATTTAGTGCCAAAAATATCCCAAATATACAAAGATTAAAATTAAAAGCCAAAATAAAGGGAATACATGAAACCTAATACAATTGCAAACTTAAGCATATAAAATGTGGATCAAACATGGATTTTAGAGCCGAAAATACTCAACAAAATGATGGTTATCAAGGGATTTCTGGACACACTCCCAGAAATGTGAAGTGAAGTCACCATCCCTATCTGAGATGATGGTCTTGGGCACTCCATGAAGTCTGATTATCTTCTTAGCATATAATTGAGCCAGTTGCTCCATCGAATAAGTCATCTTGATAGCTAAGAAGTGAGCAGACTTCGTCAACCTGTCCACAATTACCCATACCGCATCATATCCATTTGTAGTCTTGGGAAGTCCCGAAATAAAAATCCATAGAGATATCTTCCCATTTCTATTCCGGAATCAGAAGTGGCTCCAGAACTCCTCCGGGTCGCTGGTGCTCTGCCTTCACTTGTTGGCAGGTCAGGCAAGTGCCAACATGCTGAGCCACATCTCTCTTCATACCGGACCACCAGAATTTCTCTTTTAGATCTTGATACATCTTGGTGGATCCTGGATGCATCGAATAAGGGGTTTCGTGAGCTTCTACTAATATCGCTCTCCGTAGCTCCGGAGCATTAGGAATACATAGACGATCCCTAAGATAGGGTACTCCCCCGTTGGCGATACGAAAACCATCGCCCTTTCCTTCTAGGATCTCTTGTTTGATTCTCTGAAGGCTAGGATCACCATCTTGTTTGTCCAATATGTCCTCGAACAATGTCGGTGATAATGTCCTAATTAACTTTATGATATAATTACATGCATATCATAATTATATGCTTATTGTGATTATGGATAAACCTAATAATATTATGCTTTCGAAATATTAGTTCTCAATCTGAGTTACGAATTATATTAGTCTATATTTATAGGATAGGTGAGATCTTATTTATTATATTACCCAAAAATTTATTTATCACATCTTATAAGTCTATATACAAAACTATCCGAACTCAGTGAGCTAAATGGGCTGCCATCATGCCCATAATGAAAAATATCATAGCGGTGACTATCACCCCCTCGTTCATCTCCCCTTGGCCTGCCTCAGGATCTTCTACTGTTTCCATCGGATCCTCTTCTTCTATCTCGGGAACCTCCTCATCTATTTCAGGATCCTCCTCAAGCATCCCGAGGTCTTCCTCAAACATCTCTCCCTCAGGCATCTCGGGGTCTTCCTCAAACATCTCTTCCTCGGGCATCTCAGGGTCTTCCTCCATCATCTCGGGATCTTCCTCGTACATCTCGGGGCCTTCCTCGTACATCTCGGGATCCTCATCGTACATCTCGGGATCTTCCTCCGAGTCCCCTAGATCCTCCGGAAACTCATGGCGGAGAAGCTGCCTACATAACTCCGTATATGAGATCCGGCATCCATGCTGTCCCCAAATCTGATAAGCAACCTCTCTCACACGGTTGGGCAGCAAACGAAGCAGTGCTCCAATTCTATAGTCATCCACGATCGGAAACCCTTCCTGCTCCAGTTTCCAGAATAGCCGGTCTAATAACCCCATGTTGCCTTGGACCCCAAGGAGCGGACTATACTCCACCTCCGCTATTTGTTCCATCAGCTCACGACTCCGCCCATGGTAACGACTCGCAGTGCCGATCTCATGCAACATCTGGAATTGAAAAAAACGATACAGTCAGTACAAAACTGACAAACCAGTATCAAACTAGTTTATATTTTTCAATTCACAGATATATACAGAGAACGCACATAAAATAATCAGGTTCCTTTACTTTAATAGTTATTCCTACCCCCTATAACCAATTCTAACATATAAAATTTTTTTTATATAAATAAAAGAAAGTATCGTTCATGTTCACATATCTTACAAGTACTTGCCATTATCTATCATAAGACATCATTCATACTTGCATATTCTAGAAACATAACATATCGTAAGAGTGCTTACTATCATAAAATATACCGAAAGGTACTTACTTGGAAGCGGCAGAAAGGAGGCTTGATGTGTGTGTAGTGAGATGGCAACTGCTCTGATACCAACCACCTAACGCCCGCCCTTTTTTTTCCCCGCCTTATGGTGTGGCGAGAAAGCCGTCGTTACGCTTAACATACATGGACTTATAGAACATCTTAATACAGCGGAATAAATTTTTTTTTTCTTCTAAACATGCTTTTAACCATGCAACTAATACATGAAACATCTATACATGCATAAACTTGTCATTCATAAACTTACATGCATAGCATCATAACCTAACCGTTCCATAACTTATTCATCATCATCATAAGTAGCAAGTAACTTATCCGTAAACATAGCATCATGAGTCTTAAGTCATTCACTAGGCATAACCATTATAAACATAACATAAAATCTAAGGAGGCATTTCCAAAACCCAAGACATGCAATATGTGTAAATAAGAGGAATCCTTTGCCAAGTCACCTCCACACACACACATGCTTTTGCCTCTCCTGCTGCTTCCCTTAGTAACCTCTTGCTTGATCTGCGGTACGAGGAAGATAAGACTATAAGCACACAGGCTTAGTAAGACCCTTTCCTACTCACTAAAACCATACGTCACTTAAACATAAACATATCAAGTATCTGACATAACATAACTCTGAACATAAACATAAGCATAGTCATGGCATAAGTCATAAGCATATGAACAACTACATAGCATGATTCCTAACATAACCATAGATCTACAACATACTTAGCATGGCATAAATCTTAACATACATGAACATGAGACATACTTATACATGGCATAATTCTTAGCATACATGAACATGAAACATACTTATCACGTGATCCGAGCTTCGCTCGGTCAATCTCTATCCCACTCAAATAGGGATGAGGTTTGACACTGGGGGCGCCCTGCTTGACTCCTTCAGCGCGGGCTTCTCGGCTGGATAAGCATATGAACAACTACATAGCATGATTCCTAACATAACCATAGATCTACAACATACTTAGCATGACATAAATCTTAACATACATGAACATGAGACATACTTATACATGGCATAATTCTTAGCATACATGAACATGAAACATACTTATCACGTGATCCGAGCATCGCTCGGTCAATCTCTATCCCACTCGAATAGGGATGAGGTTTGACACTGCGGGCGCCCTGGACACTGGGGGCGCCCTGCTTGACTCCTTCAGCGCGGGCTTCTCGGCTGGATAAGGGTAATCGGCTTTGCTGCAGTAGGCACGGGGCGCCCTGGGCGTTTGGGGCGCCCTGGGCGTTCGGGGCGCCCTGGGCGTTCGGTGCGCCCTAGCTGCTGGGGGCGCCCAGGCTGCAGGGGGCGCCCCGGCCAGTGGTTAGCCGAAGCCTTTATTGCTTCGCTTGTTTTGTGTTGCCCCTGGGGACGCCCGGGACATTGAGGGCGCCCGAGACACTGAGGGCGCCCGGGACACTGAGGGCGCCCTGCTCAGCTACTTGCCTCTCTCCTTTGGGCATTCTGAGCTGCAGACACACGTTCCTTCGGTCCTGCATCCAGGGTTAGTCCAAAACAATATAAAGCATTAGAGTATTATGTTTATACAGTCTAAGCTGTCTTGGTTCTGACTTTGAGCTTCCAAAATGGAGCCCTAGGTCGAACCAACGCCTACTGTTCCCTCGACGGGGAACACGTCCTCACCTACTCCTCTCGGGAGAATGTACCTGATGCCAACCGCTCCTTTGGTTGGACTTTTGCCTGGCGGTCCTTTGCCAGGTCTTGGATATCGAGCTGTCCTTCGCCCGATGCCTAGCAGTCCTTCGCTAGGGCTTCAGTCCCAAGCTGTCCTTCGCCTGGTGCCTAGCAGTCCTTCGCTAGGGCTTTGTATCCTGGCATTCCTTCACCAGGTGCCTAGCAGTCCTTCGCTAGGGCTTTGTTTCCTAGCAGCCCTTCGCTAGGACTTTGTTTCCTGGCAGCCCTTCGCTAGGACTTTGTTTCCTGGCAATCCTTCGCCAGGTGCCTAGCAGCCCTTCGCTAGGACTTTTTCTGTACACTCAGTGAACACTGTTAGATCACCAATAAACTTAACTTTGAATCCTTTGCCAATATCAAAACAAGGTTCGATATGGTGCTTCCTGCACCAACAATCTCCCCCTTTTTGATTTATGGCAACACAATTCAAAGTTAAGTTTAAAACTTATAACAGTTAATAACAGAAGATAAAAACACAATCAAGTATGAACGGAGTATGAACGGAGTATGAACAGAATAGATTTAAAAAAATTCTTTATTTCTCATACTCCCCCTAAAACCCTGAATTCTTATGTTAAAACACTTAACTTTGACCTTTTCTCCCCCTTTGACATATATCAAAAACAAAACATGGGTGAACAGGGTAAAATTTTCAGAAGTTTTGCAAACCTAAATTTTGTTAAAAAAAACTTTTACTTACAAGGCTTTGCAAAAAAGAATTTTACTTAGGCAACATTTTGAAGGCAAATTTCCCAAAAAAAAAATTTGTTTACCAAAAAATTTTTGCACACTTAGAAATATTTGTTTGGAAACACTTTGTGCATTTTGGAAAACAAGATCTGGACAAGTTTTTTTTTCACCAAAAAACTTTACATAGAAATATTTGCCAAAATTTTTAACCAGTTTTTGCTCAACCAAATTTTGTTTACTAAGAAGAATTTTACTTAGGAAAAAACATGCACTTAAAAATAATTTTGAAACACTTAGAAATGCTTAGAAATTTTTGATTTTTTTTTAAAAAATTAAACAAAATTTCCTTTCTCTCCCCCTTAATTTGAAATTCTTTTCCTTATGTTTTAGATCATTTCTAAGTTCAGTTTTAAGATGAATATTTTGAAAAACTTCTGAGTATCACACAAGAAATTCTAAGTTAAGAGCAACTCGAAGTTTTCAATTAAGTTTCTTTGAAAAGGGAAAAAGTTTAAGGAAGAATTTAATTTCTACACTCCCCCTTAGCCATATATCAATAAAGAACTCTTGAAAAATATATTTTGAAAAACATTTAAAATTTATGTATCAGAGCTCATGAGTTTTGAAAACATAAAAATACTTAGTATAATTCTTGAAAGCATAGCAAAAGCTTAATTGTATCAACAAAACTCCACCAAAAAATTTTTTTTTTGTATTTGTAGGCAAGTCTTTTAGAAACTTCACGCACTTAGAACACTATTGTCTTGACAAGTACTTTTGAAAACATTATACTTTGAAAAATAGAAGTACTTTTGAATGATATTATGCATTTTTGAAAATATAAGTACTTTTGAAGATTATGCATTTTTGAAACATATAAGTACTTTTAAATATAATATACATTTTTTTAAAAATAATTTTATTTTGAAAGCATAATACATGACTTGGTTTCTTTTCCAGTCTGACACAATCCTAGGAAACCTTGTTAACTACAAGGATATTTTCCTAAGTGTCCTAGAAATTTTTCAACCCAAGTAAATATTATAAAAGTAACTTCATAAGCCATAAGAATTTTCAAAAATAAAATAATAGTATTTTGAAAGAAAAATTATTTAAGTTTTCAAAAGGATTTTAAACTTACAGTGCATGAAAACATATAATTTAGAAAATGTTCAATAATTCTTTTAATTTGATCTCCCCCTCAACTTGACCCAGTCCTAGGAAGCTTGTTGACTACAAGCGATCTTCCTCTGAGTTTTAGGGTTTGATTTAAATTATAAGAATTATCTAATAACTTCAAAACAACAAAAAAACATTTCAGAAATTCTTCTTTTGACTCAAACTCCCCCTAAATTTGACACATCCTAGGAGTCCTTGTAGATCATGAAGTGGACCTTCCTCTGTGTCTTTAGGGTTTATTAAAATCAAAAGAATAATTTTGAATAACCTTCTGAGTATGATAACTTTTAAGGAGATAAATTTTTGAAAGCACAACTTGAAATGAAGATAATTTTTAAAGCATAAGCCTCGAAATTTTTTTTTTTAAATGATAATGGTTTTTCAAAGAGATAGTAATGTACCAAGGTTTTTGAGCCAATTTTTGAAAACCTTATTTGAGATGATAATAAGTTTTAGAGCATAAAGGTTTTTGAAAAATCTGAATATTTCGAAAAAGATTAATAAGAACTCCCCCTGTTTCCGACACAGTCTGACTTTTATCCAGGTTCCTTAAGGGATTTCAGTGTTGACCCGGTTTAACTCAGTTGACTATGTTTGACCAATTAATAACTAAATCAAACAAGCCCTATATTCTATTCAAAATGAGTCTATTGTGATATTTAACATGAAATTCAATAAAAAAATGAAAAAGTAGGGTATTAATTTGAAAAGTAGAGATAATTTTGAATATCTTTTTGAAAACATTTTTATTTGAAAGGATAGTGATTTATGTTTTTGGGTCCTAGATGTCTTACCCAGTTCTACGTGGTCAAACATGTTAACCTTATGGGTTGTGTGAGACAAATATTTTAATTTTGAAGATAAATGATTGACAATAATTAAATTTAATTTTTAGAATTAATTAAGAATAATTAAGTTTAATTTGAGAATAATTAATCAAGAATAATTAAGTTGAATTTTGAGAAAGTTGGTTGGGTTGGACTCAACTTTTAGGTCCTAAGCATCTCACCCATTTCTAAGTGATAAAACAGGATATCCTTAACTGTTTTGTGAGATGCATTAATTTTATCTTTGATGTTAACACTATGATTTAATTGAAGCTTGTGTTAGATTCGAGTTTAACAAATAATAATTTAAAAGTGAGTTTCGATAATTGGTTTCCAGGTCTTGGCGAGGCATAGAGGCCTTCTTTGGTCGTAGCCTTATTGGATCAACAACCCTTTCCTAGACAAAGCCTTTTAAAGAAAGATCATTTTCAAATCATTGTTTGAGACACTATGGTCTAACTAGCTTAGGATTCGGAGAGGTAGCTTCGGCTAGTTCCACCGAACTAAAAAGACCAAATAAGGTACTCCTTACCCTACTTGATTCCTTAGTCAGGCTTCCCTAATGTACTATCATCAAACCTTGTCCTAATACTAGGTTGTTCAAGTTTCAATTAATCAGGTTAGTCCTTAAACTAACCAATCCTAATTTTTAAGCAAAAATAAATAAAAATAAAATAAAATAAAACAACATACAATTAAAGCAAACAAAAAATTGATCTAAGTTACATCATAATCGAAATAAAACTCTGATTTATTAAAATCAGCATGGTTGTGAATTAAATTTTCTGACATATTAAACTTAACTAATTTGTATGAATTAATTACGTTCTTTGAGGTAAATATTAGATTTTCAAATATCATAAATTTACCTTTTGATTCCCGATTGCTTGATACTTGCTGTTTTTAGCATCTTGTAGTGAGCCATCCAGACCAACCTCTGATCATCCCCTTCTTCGTCGTTAAATTCTGAGTCTGAGTTGGATTCAGGTATTGGTTAAGGCCTCTTTTGCAGTTCTCTTGGAGTTTTTCCTACAATAGAAACTATACCTTCCTCGACCATTGCAATATCAGCTTGACTATTTAATCTTAATTCAGAAAGTGATTCAAAATTAATTACCGATTTTGTCTCAGAAAACTCGTCGTTTGACTCTGGTTTAATTTCGACGTCGAGTGTCGAGTCTGTCTCAGCTACTTGTTCTTGAGCTTCTAAGATCTCAACATCGGAGCTCTCTTCGTGTAGATCGATTAGCTTTTCCCACATCTCTTTGGCACAGTTGAAGGATCCGACCCGCTTCAGTTCTTCTTTGGTCAGGCCGCATTGTAAGATTGTTGTTGCCCTAGCATCAGTCTCGATCTTCCTTAGAGTTGGTTCGTCCAATTTGTCCCAGGCGATTGATGATCCATCTTCTGTGGGGAGGGAGAACCCTGTTTGGATGATCATCCATATGTCCATATGGGCCTTCAGATGGAACTCCATTAGACTTCTCCAGGAATTGAAGTTCTCGCCGGAGAATAGCGGTGGACGGGCACTGTTCCATTCTTGGTTGGCCATTTAGTTTAACCTCGTACTGAAAAGAAGTAACAAAAATATACCAAGACTTGGTCTTGGATTAGTAGTGCGGGAGAAGGAAAAAATAGCTCAAAATAAATATTGCACGAATTTCGAGGCAGAATAATAATAAAATAATAAAAACAATTTATGACAAATTTTAAAAATATTAATTTTGTCAATTCTAATTAATGATGAAAAATTAAAAATTTAATGTTAAAAAATTTGCTCGAATTAAGGTACCACGAATTTCGAGGAAAATATTAAAATAATAAAAAAAAGTTTATGACAAATTTTCAAAAATTGTTCGTTTTATCAATTTTGAGTTATAGTGAAAAAATGAGAATTCAAAATTGAAAAAGGCGTAAGAATATTTTAAATACACCTACAAATCTTATTTATGTGAAATAAAGGTCGAGTGGTGTTGCACCAACCTTGATTAACGAGAAAGATTAAAAAAAATAAAATAATTACGAAAATCCGAAAAACTCTCAAATTGGTGGTTGCACCAAATTTGAGCTTCCCCGCTCTGATACCACTTGTTGGATCGAGAGAACCGATAGAGAGGGGGTGAATATCGAAAAACGTTCGGATTTAAGATAAAGAATTTGCACAGCGGAAGATAAAAAATAAAACACGCAGACATAGTGATTTTTACTTGGTTCGGAGCCTAGGTCGACTCCTACTCCAAGGCCCACGATCGTTGATCGTTTACTTTGGGCAATTCTATATGAGGCGCAAAAGCAGTTTACAAAGATTGATTACAGGAATAAGTGCAGTAAATTAAAAATCACTCTTCTTTACCGACGTCCGGAGTAGATTGACTTTTTTCGGAGCAGCAGGACGTCGTCGGCTCGAGAGCAGAAGAGCGTTGAAACGTTGAATCGAAGTCGTTGCTGAAAGCCTGGGCGTTGGGTGCTATTTATAGCACCTCGGGGCGCCCTGGACGTCGGGGGCGGCCCCCCCCACGTGTCACGTGATCCGAGCTTCGCTCGATCAATCTCTATCCCACTCGAATAGGTATGAGGTTTGACACTGGGGGCGCCCTGCATGACTCCTTCAGCGCGGGCTTCTCGGTTGGATAAGGGTAATCGGCTTCGCTGCAGTAGGCGCGGGGCGCCCTGGGCACTGAGGCCCCCCTGGGCGTTCGGGGCGCCCTGGCTGCTGCGGGGGCCCTGGCTGCTGGGGGCGCCCTGGCTGCTGGGGGCGCCCCGGCCAGTGGTTAGCCGAAGCCTTTGTTGCTTCGCTTATTTTGTGTTGCCCCTGGGGGCGCCCGGGACACTGAGGGCACCCTACTCAGCTACTTGCCTCTCTCCTTTGGGTATTCTGAGCTGCAGACACACGTTCCTTCGGTCCTGCAACCAGGGTTAGTCCAAAACAATATAAAGCATTAGAGTATTATGTTTATACAGCCTTAGCTGTCTTGGTTCTGACTTTGGGCCTCCAAAATGGAGCCCTAGGTCGAACCGATGCCTACTGTTCCCTCGACGGGGAACGCGTCCTCACCTACTCCTCTCGGGAGAATGTACCTGATGCCAACCGCTCCTTTGGTTGGACTTTTGCCTGGCGGTCCTTTGCCAGGTCTTGGATATCGAGCTGTCCTTCTCCCGATGCCTAGCAGTCCTTCGCTAGGGATTCAGTCCCAAGCTGTCCTTCGCCTGGTGCCTAGCAGTCCTGCGCTAGGGCTTTGTATCCTGGCATTCCTTCACCAGGTGCCTAGCAGTCCTTCGCTAGGGCTTTATATCCTGGCATTCCATCGCCAGGTGCCTAGCAGTCCTTCGCTAGGGCATTGTTTCCTGGCAGCCCTTCGCCAGGTGCCTAGCAACCCTTCGCTAGGACATTGTTTCCTGGCAGCCCTTCGCCAGGTGCCTAGCAGCCCTTCGCTAGGACTTTGTTTCCTGGCAGTCCTTCGCCAGGTGCCTAGCAGCCCTTCTCTAGGACTTTTTCTGCACACTCAGCGAACACTGTTAGATCACCAATAAACTTAACTTTGAATCCTTTGCCAATATCCAAACAAGGTTCGATATGGTGCTTCCTGCACCAACAGATATAAGCATAAGCATAAAACATACTTACCCTGGCGCGATGCATAACATGGATGTATGCATGAGTCAAATGCATTTACTACATAAGCATGCTTAGTTTTAAAATCATACTTTCAAATGCTTAGCATAAACATAACATCATTGGGGTCCCCGGCTTGTACCACATACATACATCATAAGCGCGCATCCCTAAGTAAATACGAGGTAGCTAGCCTCGACCTACTAGGGTAAGGACAACATAGTCGGTAGTCCCAGAACCGGGGCGTTCTTAAGGTGCCCATCCCTGTTGCACAGCTTCGGTAGTGCCAGAACAGTGGACAGCTTCGGTAGTCCAGAACCGGGGCGTTCTTAAGGTGCCCATCCCTTGGACCCTTACTTCGGTCCGGTACAAGCCCCATTCATAAAATAAAATAACTATGCATGCTTCATCATTCATACTTGTCATTCATACTTATCATTCATACTTATTTCATATCATCGTTATGCCTTCATCATTCATACTTATCATTCATACTTAAGGCATAACCATCATCTTCATTCATACTTATCATTCTTTATTCATAAAATAGGACATACATGCATAATCATGTTTCCAGTCATAAACATTACCTTGGTTCATAAAGCTTGCATGATCTTGATACATAAATAAACATGCACTTCAGACATGATACATTTCATCTAGCATACATAATCCTAGTATTCATCATAAAGCATGGATGATAAGCCACATATAAATAGGGTGTATACTACTAGAGTTCATGACATTCATTCTAAAACATGCATATACCTTCATAAACCATAAATCTATTATAATCATTTATCAACATACATGCATCATTCTAATTATCATAACATATTCCTACCTCAATTACATATATTCATGGTATATGATCTAAATATTCATGGGTGAAGCATAACATAAAATCTAACATACATAATCATGTGATATAACACCTAAACAAAGATTTTTGTACATAAAGGTGCTTACCTCATGCTTAACTACCTACTATCATCATGGTAACTTATAAACATGCATTCTTGAGATCTTAACCCAAACCAAACCCTAGGTTTGGGTCTTGGCCGAAACCCTAAGGAGCCATGCGTCCATGGAAAATTTTGCTTAGGTCATAATTAACATCCCATACCTCACATATCATGCCATGGAAAAATCATTTGAACCCTTGATTGGACTTAACCTTAAGTCCTAGGCCTAAACATGGGTTGGCCGACCTAGGAGGGTGACAAGCCCATAGGAAAATTCATACAATTACCATTATTACTCATAATATACCATAGGAAACATATTAATCATGCTTGGAGAGATTGGAGTTTACCCTAGCCCTTTTTACCTTGATGTGGACGAAACCCTAGATGGGTTTTAGGTCACCAAAAATTTCCCTAGATCATAATCTATGCCTTATATAACATCATGAAACATTTAAGAGCACAAAAGAAAATTTACATCATCCCTAAGCCCAAGCAATAGCCTTGGCCGAAACCCTAGGCTCCACTTCATGGTTTTTTTTCCAACTTAAATCTTAAACAAACATCTAAATCTTGTTAAGCATCAAGAACAATCATACCACAGGTGAGAAGGGTCTTACCTTGAGTTATCTTTGGTTTTTAGACCTTTAAAGAGAAGGAAATTGGAAATCTCTTTAACACTTGAACCCTCCTTGCCCTTGTAGCCTTGGAAGAGAACCTAGATCTTCAAAAGGGAGTCTCCTTGTGGAGTTTTTCCAAGGGAAATGGGGCTTGGGGATTTCGGCTAGGAGGGGAGGAAGAAGAAGAAGAGAAGAAAATGAATTGATGGAATGAGAGAAGAGAAAGGTAACTTCCCCTCTTATGCTTTTAATCCACATTAAGGGGGGGGGGGGGGGTAAGTGAAGAGTCATGGTGTCTCTTCCCTTGATGGCTCCTCCTTCTTCCCAAGCCAAAGCGCCCATCGAAGCAGATCCACCACGAAGCCAATGACCAGGTCAACTCAGGCGCCCGAGAGGTCCCGGACACCCCAGTCAGCCCAAGTGCTGAATCGAAGGGGATAAGCGCTAACCGAGCTGCGGATTAAGGTTCTCGCAAGTGAAGGCACGTGTCAGGCGCCCCCAACGAATCAAGCGCCCCCATGAGCACTATAAAAGGGGGCTCACCCCCAAGGCTTCGACATCTATTCTTTCCAACGCTCCAAACACTTTCACTTACACGCTGCACTCCAGCAAAGTTCCATTTCAAGATTTCAGCGCTGACAACGACCCTCTGCTCTGGAATTCGATCCAACTCGGGCGTCGGTACAGTTTTAAATTTACGAAAGTGTTGTGATTTAGTTTTCAAATTCTATATCTGTACTCTCAATCTGTAAATATCTTTCCAAATATAGAATTGCCCAAAGTAAACGGTCAAAAACCGTGGGCCATAGAGTAGGAGCNTAGAGTAGGAGCCGACCGCGACTCCGAACCAAGTAAAAAATCATCTTGTGTTCTTGTGTACTTTAATTCTTTCCGTTGCATATTTGCTCTTTCTAGTCCAAAAAATTTTATAATGATATTCCACCCCCCCCCCCTCTATCGTTTCCTTCGATCCAACACAACCCTCGATCAGGTCTTAGGTGCCCAGTCCTTGACCAGGACTTGGTGCCCAATTCCTCGAACCAGGACTTCGTGCCTAGGTTAACTAAGACTTTCCTTTACCTTGATAAAGACTTCTTTTTGTTAGTTATATTAATCCTGACTAGACTTCTCTTCTGCCAAACATCAAGTCTTGTTTGGCTCACTTCTTGGTCTAACTGACCAACCCTGGGTTTTCTACTAAACATCAAATCCTGTTTAGCTAACCCTTGTTCTAACGATCAACCCTTAGTATATTAACCAGATTAGATCTAGGTTTGATCATTCTGCCAAACATCAGGTCCTAATTGGCTAACCCTTGGTCACCTTAACCAACCCTGGGTTCTGGTTGACTCTGCCAAACATCAAATCCTGTTTGGCTAAACCTTTGTCAACCTGATCAATCGTGGGTTAACCCTACCAAACATAATGTCCTATTTGGTTTTAACCCTTGATCACTTTGACTAACCCTTACCTTGTCTAACACATATTATTACTAACTTAAGTATATTGTTAAACATCAAAACACTTAGAGGAAGACATCATTGATGCATCTTGCACCAACACAATGTCATGCCGTTTGGGTTATGCTTCGTAGGTGCAACCTATCGGCGAATGATGGATAAGGTCTTCCGCCACCAAATCGGGAGGAATATTATAGAGTATGTAGATGATATACTGGTCAAGACATAGAAGGGGAAGGACATGATAGCCAACCTAGAGGAGACATTCGCTACCTTGAGGGCCAACGGTCTGAAAGTAAACCTTGTTAAATGTTTGTTTGGCGTGAAAAGTGGTCAGTTCCTCGGGTACGTGATGACAGAAAGTGGAATTGAGGCTAATTCAGTGAAAGTGCAAGTCATTCATAAAATGCCCTCCCCTCATAATTTCAAAGACGTACAACGGCTGAATGGCAGAATTACAGCTCTGTCCCGGTTCATCTCCAGATCTACTGACAGGACTTTGTCATTCTTCAAAATTCTGAGGAAAGCCGTCAAGTTCGAATGGGATGATTAGTGCGAGAAGACTTTTACAGATTTAAAAGTGTGTCTCTCCGAGCTCCCCATCCTATATATGTTGCTGGAGGGAGAAACATTGTTTGTCTACCTGTCCGCAGCTGAGCATGCCGTGGGTTCTTCTCTTATTTGCGAAGAAGGTACTACTCAGTATCCCATCTACTTCTTCGAGCACCTCCTGAAAGATGTAGTAAATCGGTATACTACCCTGGAGAAGCTGGCCTATACCTTAGTACCAATGGATTGAAGACTAAGACCGTATTTTTTGGCGCATCCCATTGTGGTGCTCAGCAATAGTCCACTCGGGCGCATCCTCACCAATCAAAAGGCTTCGGGACGACTGATCAAGTGGACATTAAAGTTGAGCGAGTATGTGATTGAGTACCACTGCAATCAAGGCTCAAGCTCTAGCTGACTTTATGCTCGAAGCTGTCCCAAGACCTGAAGTTGATGGATTGTGGAAAATTTATGTCTATGGCTCCTCCAAAAACTATAACGACCCTCTCTTCCTAACCTTAACCTTACAGGGAAGTCACATTTACTTTTCTTACTTAACCAGGACCAGTCGACTGGCTCCTTGAGCAGTCGACTGGTGGCAGTCGACTCCTAGGACAATTCACTCGACCAATCTTTCATTTCGAAATCTAGCCGAGGTCCAGTCGACTGATGGAGTTACCATCTGGAAATCACTCGACCAATATTTTATTCCCTCGATTTCACTAAGGGCAGTCGATTGCTACCTGGAGCAATTGACTGATACGTCTGGAATTCCAGTTCCAGACTTCAGAAACATTGATCAACTGATGGAATACATTTCTATTCAACCACACTAAGATTATAGGACTCACAATCATAATAACCATAATCTCTAGACCAGATCATACTCCATTTAGCATGCATATCAAACTTAAAATCTTTTGTGGAATAACAACTCTACATTAAAATACTTAGACAAGATCATAACCATCTAACATGCAACTCAATTAGTAAGAAACATCTCAATTCATAAAATCTTTGCGGAAATAATAAACTTAACACTAGTCTCATTCCAAAGGATCTCACTCCACGGTTCCGCTGCCACTGACACAAATCATCCTTCCTTGAGCCTCCTTGCCTTACATCCTTTCTTTACCTTTATCTATAGTAAAAGGATGCAAACTATAAGCAAATAACTTACTATGTAGATACCTACTATCACAAAACATGCAATCGATATTAAACATGCTCTTGGTCAAAAGAATACTTGCTTTTAAGCATATGTACTGAAAATGATATACTAACATGAATATGCTAATAAATTCACTTATAACAAATGCATGCATTTGAAAACTTTATTTGAAATGAAAAATACATAACATGCTTGGAATAAATGCTTGCTTTGGAAAACTTGAAACTTATACTCTTATAATTCTTATACTTCAAATTAATAAACATCCTTTCTTGGGCCCGGCATAGTACCAATGTGCGCATCCCTAATAGGTTTCAGAGTAGCTAGCCACCGAACCCTACTAGAGCGTCTACTAGGCTTGTCTAGATCTTGTGGGTCTTGGCCCGGTACATGTCAAAAAGACCTTGGTCATTCAAAGTAATATACTTAAACTTGTACTCATGCTTGTATTTAAAATGCATAACTTAGCATATCTTTTGCAGTTAAAAAGCAATGTTCCCAAACTTGTTTTGAAACACATCAAGACCTTGGTCTTGTATTTACATAAAAGCTTAGTTCTAGAACTCGTTCTAGGACTTAGTAAGACCTCGGTCTTACTCAGAACTTTTATCGAACACCTTGCGTGTCATAATCCCAAAACTTATTTTGGGGCAAATCAAGACCTTGGTCTTGCTATACTAAGATCACAAACACCAAAAAGACTTAGAATCATATTTAGAAATCATTCAAGAACTACTTTTACTACAGGTGAGTGATCTGCTTACATTCTTATGCTTCTAACTTACTACCGAATGCTCTAGCGTGGAAGTCCTTCGTCCACGTCCTCCGCACAGTCGCCGGATCTTGGGCGCACAAGGAGAAGCCGTAGTTCTCCTTTTTGGTGGAGGAAGAAGAAAACCCTCTTTGGTTTTCGACAGGGAAAGGAGGAAGAAAGAAAATCTTTGGTTTTCTCTCCTTTCTATCCCTAATATTTGCTCCGACCCCCTTTTTAAGTCATTTTTATTTTAATTTCTTTTTATTTTGGAAAATTCTGAAAAATTCTGTGCGTTACAATCCTCCCTACCTTATAAAAAAGTTCATCCTCGAACTTAGAATAGCTCCGGATATGTTTACCACATGCTATCTTCTGTTTCCCAAGTTGCCTCTTCGTACTTCTAGTTTAGCCATAGAACCTTCACTAAGGGTACCTCTTTGTTCCTCAGTTTCTTGACTGCCCAATCTATTATCTGAATATGTCGACTTTCATAACTGAGATCTTCTTGAACTTGTACCATTTGTGGCTCAATCACTTGGTTGGCATCAGGGATATGCTTCTTTAGCATTGAGACATGAAACACATTATGAATAGATGACATCTCCGAAGGTAGCTCTAACTCGTAAGCTACTTTGCCAACTCTTTTCGTTACTAGGTAGAGTCCTACGTAATGAGGACTTAGCTTGCCTTTCTTGCCAAATCTCATCATGACTTTCATGGGAGCTACTTTGAGGAAAATTGTATCCCCAACTTTGAACTCGAGCAGTCTACGACGCACATCGGCATAACTCTTTTGCCTACTCTGAGCAGTTTCTATCCTTTGGTGGATGCTCTTTATAGCTTCTGTGGTATCATCAATAAGGTCAGTATGATACCCCATTTCTTTCTTCTCACTATTTTAATACCAACAGATAGGAGATCGGCACCTTCTACCATAAAGAGCTTCATAAGGCGTCATACCAATAGTAGCTTGATAACTGTTATTGTAGGCGAACTCAGGTAAAAATAAACACTTGCACCAATTGCCCTTGAAATCTAATGCACAAGCTCTAAGCATATCTTCTAAAACCTGATTCACTCTTTCTATCTGCCCATCAGTCTGAGGATGGAAAGCTGTGCTAAACTTTAGTTTGGTTCCAAGTGCAGTATGTACACACTCCCAAAAATGCGATGTGAAACGACCATCTCTATCGGAGATAATGGTCTTCGGAACTCCGTGTAGTCTGATCACTTCCTGTACGACACTTTAATTGCCAAGAAGTGGGCAGACTTGATCAATCTATCTACAATTACCCAGATAGCATCATAGCCATTTGTTGTCTTTGGTAGACCAACAATGAAGTCCATGGCTATATCTTCCCATTTTCACTCTGGAATCTGTATGGGTTGTAGGACTCCTCCTAACCTCTGGTGTTCTACTTTAACTGTTTGACATGTCAGACAGGTACTGACATACTTAGCTACATTTCTTTTCATTCCAGACTACTAAAATCTTCTTTTCAAATCCTAGTACATTTTGATAGAACCAAGGTGCATAGAGTAGGGAGTACTATAGGCTTCTCCAAGAATCTTCTTTCTCAACTCTTCACTGTTAGGAATACATAGACGGCCACCATAATAAAGTATCCCACTCTCAGATACTCTAAATTCTTTCCTTTCTCCTTCTTGCATCTCTTTCTTGATATTTTGAATATCAGAATCTTGATCTTGCTTTTTTTGTATATCTTCAAGCAGAGTTAACTCTAATGTTAATACTGAGAGTTGCCCATCTATAATCTCAACTCCATAATCTACTATCTCCTTCTATAGTAGTGGTGACAGTGATGACAGGGACATCAAAGCTGCGCAAGTCTTTCTACTTAACGCATCTGCCACTTTATTTGCTTTACCAGGATGGTAGAGGATTTCATAGTCATAATCCTTAACTAACTCCAGCCACCTTCGCTGTCTCATATTAAGGTCCTTTTGAGTGAAGAAATATCAGAGACTCTGGTGATCTGTGTAAATCTTGCAATGGACTCTGTACAAATAATATCTCCACATTTTGAGATCGAAGACTACTGCGGCTAACTGAAGATCATAAGTAGGGTAGTTCTTTTCATAATCCTTGAGTTGCCTTGAAGCATAAGCAATGACCTTACCTTCTTGCATGAGTACAACTCCAAGTTCCCGCTTTGATGCATCACTGTATATATCAAAGCTTCTGTCACTTTCGGGAACTGTAAGAATAGGAGCACTTGTTAATCTTTTCTTCAACTCAATAAAACTTTACTCATAATCTTCAGTCCACTCATACTTCTTAATTTTTCTGGTAAGGGATGTTAGTGGAGAAGCTATATTTGAAAAGTCCTCCATGAATCTTCTGTAATACCCTACTAAACCCAGGAAGCTTCGGATCTCACTAGCATTCTTTGGTCGACCCCAGTTACTAACAGCTTCAATTTTTGCTGGGTCTACCATGATACCTTCCTTGGAAATGATGTGGCCTAGGAAAGCCACTTGGTCAAGCCAGAATTCACACTTTGAAAACTTGGCATATAATTTCTGCTGTTGTAGAGTATTCAACACTACACTCAGATGTTCGTCATGTTCTTCCTGAGACTTTGAATAAACTAGGATATCATCAATGAAGATTATGACGAACGTATCAAGAAATTCCTTGAATACTCGATTCATTAGATCCATGAATGTTGCAAAGGTGTTTGTCACTCGAAAGGGCATGACTACAAACTCGTAGTGTCCATACCGTGTTCGGAAAATAGTTCTCAGCACATTACTCTCCTTGACTTTGAGTTGATGGTAACCTAACCGCAGATCTATTTTGAAAAATACTGTTGCCCCTCTCAACTGATCAAACAAATCATCTATCCTTGGCAAAGGATATCTGTTCTTGATGGTCACCTTGTTTAGGGCTCGATAATCTATACACATTCGCATAGATCCATCTTTCTACTTGATGAACAACACAGGAGCTCCCCAGGGTGAATGACTAGGGCGGATGAATCCCTTGTCGAGAAACTCCTGTAATTGTTCTTGCAACTCCATCAGTTCTGTTGGCGCCATAAGATAAGGTGTCTTTAAAATCGGGTTGGTACCTGGAGCCAACTCAATTTCAAACTCAATTTCTCGGTTAGGAGGGAGTCCTGGTAACTCTTTAGGAAACACCTCCAAATAGTCACAGATTACCCACACTTCTTCTTTCTTCAGTCCTTCTCTTTGCCTTACATCTACTACATGTGCTAAATAACCAGAACATCCATTATCTAACATCTTGTGAGCTTGTAGGTTAGAAAGAAACCTTTTTGCCTTTCTCTTTGGGTCTCCGACAAACTCGAACTGAAGTTCTACTTCTAGTGTGAACATTACTCTTCTTTTGCGGCATTCAATAAAGGCACTGTACTTGCTCAAGAAATCCATCCCTAAAATGATGTTGTAATCCTTCATATCAAGGACTACTAGATCACTATAGAGTTCTCGGTTCTCGGTTGGAAATCTGAATTGGTACAGCTCTTAGCCACTGAGTAGATGTCATGACCTCTCCCGAAGGTAAGGTCATTAAGAACTTATCATTCAACATTTTTGGTGGAACCCCTAGCTTCTTGGAGAATGATATAGACACAAAAGAATGTGTTGCACCAGTATCGAATAACATAGTAGCATAATAAGATAAGATGAGTATTCGACCTGTGACCACGGTAGGAGAATTTGCCACCTCTTCCTTGATGATGGCGAAAATCTTGGCGTTGGTAGGGACTAGTGAGGCTTTCACTCTCCCTTGACTGATGTAGGGTCCTTCCAGTGCTGGTTGCATTTGGTGTAACTGTGCAGACTTTCCCCCGTACTGAATAAGCTGTGGTGGAGGCGGATTTGCTTTGGTAGGGAAAACCTTGGCCATATGCCCTTCTACTCCACAGATATAGCACCCACTCATGCCTTAGCGACATTCTCCTGGGTGTGTCCTCCCACACTTTAGACATTGAGAAAATTTGGGGTACTTGCTTGATAAGCTTCCTTTGTTGCTTCCAGAAGTCTTTTGATCCCCCTCCTTCCTTTTATTTGGGTTCCCCTTCAAGTTCTGCGGGTTACCCTGGGATTTCTGGACTGCTATTTACTTCTATTGCATCCTGGTGGCCTTTATACTGTTTAAGTAGTGTTCAGTGATCAAAGCACTACTTAACAGTTCTTCTGAGGTCTGCGGCCTATTACCACCGCTGGCCACCTTTAAGGCTATCTCCGGCCTTAACATCTTGAGTATTAGCCTGACTCTCTCTCTTTCAGTGCCAACTAGCTCTAGGTACAGACGAGCTAGCCGGTTGAACTTCTTCACTACTTCATCTACAGATAGTTCTCCTTGTCTGAAGTCCGTGAATTCATCATAATGCTTGTTGGTTACTCGCATGTGAAAGTATTCTTCGAAGAGCTCAGTCTCAAAGTCAGCCCATGTCATCTGGTTGACGTTTTTCTTGGCCTTGACTCTCTCCTAACACATTTTAGAATTTTCGATAAGGCAGAAAGAGGCATACTTTATCTTCTCTACCTCAGGCCAATCCAGTAGCTCTACTATGCTTTCCAAAGTCTTAAACCATGCTTGAGCATCCCATGGTTCGCTTGTGCTTGAGAAGTTCTCTGGCTTCAGTTCTTGCCACTGGATGAGGTACGCTTCTTGCCTTACCCCCCTTGCCGGGACTACAGATGTAACCGATGAATCTTCAATAACAACTTGTGCCACAACATTCGCCACCGGTGGGGTAACAGGAGTGGCCTCCTGGTTAGCCATCATGGTGGCAATAACTTGCTGTTGTTCTGCTAACTGTCTCTGTAACTGAGCCACCACTTCTAAGAGATTTAGTGGTGGTGTTGACTCTATTGCCTCTTGCCCTTTAGGAGCTCACTCATCATTTTAGGCCCTTCTGGGACGTCCCCTTGTCATTCTCTTACTATTATATCATAAAGAGAATAAGGATATTACTTCACTATCATCATACTCATAATAGCATATGTCGAAAGAAAGACATGTATATAAACTAAACATATGCACTTTCTTACTTGGTAGGAGGCAGTATTGATGCTTGATGTCAGTGTGGCAGAAGGGCGGAACCTCGCTTTGATACCAAACCTGTAACGACCTCTCTTCTTAACCTTAACCCTAGAGGGAGGTCACATTTACTTTTCTTACTTAACCAGGACCAGTCGACTGGCTCCTTGAGCAGTCGACTGGTGGCAGTCAACTCCTAGGATAATTCACTCGACCAATCTTTCTGTTCGAAATCTGGCCGAGGTTCAGTCGACTGATGGAGTTACCAGCCGACTGGTGCAGTCGACTCCACCTGGAAATCACTCGACCAATGTTTCTGTTCCCTCAAATTCACTAAGAGCAGTCGATTGCTACCTGGAGCAGTCGACTGATACATCTGGAATTACAGTTCCAGACTTCAGAAACATTGATCAACTGATGACAAACATTTCTATTCAACCACACTAAGATTATAGGACTCACAATCAAAATAACCATAATCTTTGGATCAGATCATACTCCATTTAGCATGCATATCAAACTTAAAATCTTTTGCGGAATAACAACTCAACATGAAAAATACTTAGACTAGATTATAACCATCTAACATGCAACTCAATTAGTAAGAAACATCTCAATTCTTAAAATCTTTGCAGAAATAATAAACTTAACACTAGTCGTATCCCAAAGGATCTCACTCCACGGTTCCGCCACCACTGACACAAATCATCCTTCCTTGAGTCTCCTTGCCTTACATCCTTTCTTTACCTTTATCTGCAGTAAAAGGATGCAAACTATAAGCAAATAGCTTAGTAAGTAGATACCTACTCTCACAAAACATGCAATCGATATTAAACATGCTCTTGGTCAAAAGAATGTTTGCTTTTAAACATATGTACTGAAAATGATATACTAACATGAATATTCTCATGAATTCACTTGTAACAAATGCTTGCATTTGAAAACTTTACTTGAAATGAAAAATCCTTAACATGCTTGGAATAAATGCTTGCGTTGGAAAACTTGAAACTTATACTCATATAATTCTTATACTTCAAAATAATAAACATCCTTTCTTGGGTCCGGCACAGTACCAATGCACACATCCCTAATAGGTTTCAGGGTAGCTAGCCACCGAATCCTACTAGAGCATCTACTAGGCTTGCCTAGATCTTGTGGGCCTTGGCCCGGTACATGCCAAAAAACCCTTGGTCTTTCAAAGTAGTATACTTAAACTTGTACTCATGCTTGTATTTAAAATGCATAACTTAGCATATCTTTTTCACTTAAAAAGTAATGTTCCCAAACTTGTTTTGAAACACATCAAGACCTTGGTCTTGTATTTACATAAAAGTTTAGTCCTAGAACTTGTTCTAGGACATAGTAAGATCTCGGTCTTACTCAGAACTTTTATCGAACACCTTGCGTGCCATAATCCCAAAATTTATTTTGGGGCAAATCAAGACCTTGGTCTTGCTATTCTAAGATCACAAACACCAAAAAGACTTAGAATCATGTTTAGAAATCATTCGAGAACTACTTTTACTGCATGTGAGTGATCTGCTTACATCCTTATGCTTCTAACTTACTACCGAGTGCTCTAGCATGGAAGTCCTTCGTCCATGTCCTCCGCACGGTCGCCGAATCTTGGGCGCACAAGGAGAAGCCCTAGTTCTCCTTTTCGATGGAGGTAGAAGAAAACCCTCTTTGGTTTTCGGTAGAGAAAGGAGGAAGAAAGAAAACCCTTGGGTTTCTCTCCTTTCTATCCCTTATATACTAAGTGGAAGTTGAAGTATCTTCCATAAAGGATGCTTATTATTACTTATCTAATCTTGGTTCTATATTTTAATGTGATGCTTTACCACCACTTAATGGAAACTTAAATATAAGCTAAACGGGAGGTCTTTGGTTCGAGCCTTTGCTCCAACTCCCTTTTTAAGAAATTTTTATTTTAATTTCTTTTTATTTTGGAAAGTTCAGGGCATTACAAAAACAAATACAATGAGGTCAAGGTTCTGATGATTTCTCCTAGGGGAGATATACTACAACTATCTATTTGACTCAACTTCCGACTGACCAATAAGGATGTCGAATATGAGGTGATCCTAGCAGGGCTCCAAGCTGCTAAGCAAGTGGGAGCTGCTCGGGTTATCTTACACTTGGACTCTCAGCTCGTAGCTCAGCAGATAAAAGGAGAATTCGAAGTTAAGAATAAGCGCTTGCAGAGGTATGTGTCCATATATGAGCAACTGAGGTCTTCTTTCACTAAAGTTATTCTTTAGAAGATATCCTAAACTAATAATGTCAAGGCAGATGAGCTAGCCAAATTGGCTAGTTTCATTACATTATGGACGCTAGAAGAGCCTAGCGCTCCGGAAGGAGTCATAGCCCAGATCGAAGAGGAAGCTGTTGGCATTGTATTACCCGACTGGAGAGAACCCTATGTCGAGTTTTTACATAGTGGAGCCATGTCGGTGGGGAATAAGGAAGTTTGAATTTTTCATCGCAGGGCAGCCAGGTTTACGTTAGTCGGGGAACAGTTATGTAAAAGAGCCTTTACCCAACCTTTACTCAAGTGTATTGGTCCAGGGGAAGTCAACTACATCATGTGAGAGGTTCAAGAAGGCATATGTGGAAGCCATATTGGGAGAAGATCGATGGCTAGAAAGATTATTCTGGCCGGGTATGTCTCAGGAACTTCATGATGGACTTGGATGTGATTCCTGGTTTGCTTAGATCTAACACAATTTATTGTGATAACAGTGGTGCAGTTGCAAACTCGAAGGAACCACGAGCCCATAAGGCGAGTAAACACATAGAGCGCAAGTACCACCTGATACGAGAAATCATAAAGCGAGGAGAAGTTGTTGTCGCCAAGATTGCATCGGAGGACAACATGACAGATCCTTTCAATAAGGCTCTTCCGGCGAGAGCTTTTGATCGACATGTGGAGGATATGAGATCAGATGTATGACATTGTGAGGAGAACAGAGTCTTTGAGTATAAGTGGGAGATTGTTAGGATGTATACTAAAAGTCTTGCCTTTTCTGTATGGCCATCTACATTTTAAAAGAGAAGCATAAGATCAGTGTTGCATATTTATATTAGTGTATCCATAAAGTCTAATACTTTACACTATAGATAACATGGTATGTGGTGTCGCACAGAAGATCATGTTATCAGTGCTTGTAAAGTATAAGTAGAGACTCACAAACAAGATGGAGTTGGACAAACCATCGGGATGGTTGTAGTGTAATTTGGTGTTGGTTTATCTTGACCATAGAATTACACTAGTGCACTTTGTGTGCATTGAGCAGAACCGACATAGAGGTGATCCAATTTATATTGACTTTATAATTGGATCAGACCTCAGTTTATTATAGAGTACATGCTCTGAATCCCGATATAATAACGGGCACATGTACTTAGTATTTATTTCTTTGATTTACCAATGGGCGAGATTTATTCTATTAAATCGATAGGTCTGATAAATTGGGAAATAATATTATTTACTGTTAGATCGTGACCCCAAACTAGAGGGGGGGTGAATAGCTTGTTTCAGTTTTCTTCCTACAATCGTTAGTACGCAAGCGGAATATACTAAATAAGAACAAAACTAACAGAAGGAACACTCCTATTTACGTGTTTCGGAGATAAAACTCCTATTCCACGGATGCCCTAAGGTGGACGATCCCTAATCCGTCAATGGATGATTCCCCGGAGCACCTCCAGCTAGATCTCGTAGCTCCTTGTGGGTGGAGAAACCTCACCACAACTACTGGACACTATCTGAGCAATAGAGGCTACTAACCAGCTCTATCCAAGCAGGTTTTGCCAAAGAAGAAAGGCCTGAAACGAGCTCCCTTAAATAGAGCTCGAGTTTGAAATGACCGCTACCAGTCGACTACCCCTAGGGCAGTCGACTGGTCCCACTCAGATTCAAACATTGCAAGCACAACGTTTGAATCGCCAGCCATCACCAGTCGACTGCCCCTGTCGACTGCCCCAGGGGCAGTCGACTGGTCCTTCCCTAAGCCTAGGGTTACCCTTCCCGAGTACATTTCTCTCCACACTCGAACCCTCCTGGCTTAGTTCCCGAGTACAAACACTCTCACTCGAACCCTCACGACCTGGTTGACTCTTCAATCAGCAGTCTCAATCTGTTGCCTTCATGCCCTCTTCATCTTCGGCACCCGTCCCTCAGATGCGCACGCAAGCCCTCGTCTTGCCTCCATGTCATCCTTCACGCATGCCTTGAAGTCCGCGTCCCTCAACTCATCGTCTCTGCTCCAGCAGTCTTGATCTATCGCCTTCAAGCCCTCTTCGACTTTGGCCCTCGTACCTCGGATACTCACACAAGCCCGCGGCTTACCTCCATGCTATCCTTCACGTACGCCTCGAAGTCCGCTTTCCTCGACTCATCGTCCCTGCTTTATCCATGGTCCCTCGGATGCGCACGCAAGCCAACCGCTTGTCTCCATGCCACCCTTCACCTGATGACATCCAACCAAGTTTATGTGTACCTGCAAACCTGCACACTCACATACACATATTAGACTAACAATAACCCCTAACTTAATCATATTGACACACACATCAAAACCCATGATCCTCTAGATCATACTTGGGTCGATTGCCCCAACAATCTCCCCCTTTTTGATATGTGGCAATATGTTTAAGTTAGGTAAACAAAAACAACAATAGCAATTGAAAATTAAAAGCATAGCAAACAAGAGGCAACCTCCCCCTTAACCTATGCTCTCTCCTAATTTTCAATTCTCATAACCCACAACACCAAGTTAAGTTCTACCTAACTTAACAACACAAGTTTTCTTACGTCAAGTTAAACCTAACTTAACACCCCAAGTTCTCCCCCTTTGACACCATCAAAAAGATTGCCCCAAGCAATCCTAACCCCGGTGTCAAAAAGAACTCAACTTATTTCTGAAAAAACCCTCAAAATCACCAACCAGAAACATCAGTCGACTGCCCTCTGTTTCCCGTAAAATACAGAGACATCAATTGATTACCCCCAAGGCAGTCGACTGATACAGTCTATTCCTGAAATCTCAGCCGAATTTTAGAAACCTGTAGAAAATTCTACAAAATTTAAAAAAATATAAAATGTTGCAAGCATATTTGTTAGGATATAACCTACCCTAGAAAAATATTATTTCATGAAAAATACCAAATATGCTTGACTTTTGGTACAAACCCCAATTCTTCCAAAATGTATCAATAAGTATTAACTCTCAAGGTTTCTTGTGATTTTATATGTTTGCCAAGCCTATCCTAGATCATTCCAAACCTAGAATTGTTCCCGAATCTCCTTTTTCCTTATAGATTTTCAATATGATAAGACCTCCCCCTGTTTGTCTCTTAGCCCTAGACATTCATGCATTTATCAAATTTTTCTTACATATCATGACATCAATAAAGCATTACTTCAATTATCAACTCATGAATTGAAATAAAAGCAATATAGAACATCAATTCAAGGTTTCATACATGCTTCAAAATAAAGCATAAAGAAAGTCATACGGGTCGTAGCCCCAAAGCAGTTAAGTTTTACAATGCCAAAAGAAAGTGTTTGAGAGATACAACATAAATCCAAATAAAACACTCTCAACACTAAATTCCATCACATCAACCGAAACTACTCGTCACTGCCTAGAGGAGGAGGAGGAGGGGCCTGATATATCAGGTTCCAGCTCTGCATCATTGCGTACATCTCATCTTGCTGCCGCTGGAACCCCTGATAGAATTGTGTGAGGTCATGAACCTCCTCCTGAATGGTCATCTGCGTCTGCTGAAAGCCCATCTGCTGCTGCTGAAAACCATGGAAGTCCTCCCCGAGGCCGTGAACCTCATACTAGAGCTAGGGGAACTGCTCCTGTGTAACTCCTCCAGCGGGCTCCTCATCATCATCGTCATCTGACTCGGGAGCAAGACGACGGCGCCAGATATCTCCCCCTCATGCTTCTCAATCCCAGCTAGAAAGAGCTGTCGAGATCCTATTTGGTCATAGTCCTTAGATAACTCATGAATTTGACCTTTGTCGACTCTGACCCCTCTAGACCTAAAGAATTCGGTCAAGACGTGACCGAATGGCATGTATAACTTCTTATTGACATCGTGAGAGAAATAAGTAATGGATGCAAACATTTGGAGAGTTATATCGATGTCCAGCCTCCTCTCTAGGGCATACATCATCACCCAGTGGAGAAGTCAAATCCTCGACCGTCCCTTGGTGACAATAGGAAGAATGTAATCTAGGACAATCTTGTACAACACATTATTAATCGGACTCATATTTTTAGCTTCAAAAATACAATCCCTAGGACATCGAGGTCTACCAAAATAATGTTGGTGGATCTGATCTATGGTGACACCTGGTAAGGTTAGAGGCTCAACAACCGTGGGGAAACATGTAAACTGACTATTTGAAGCTCTACACTCAAAAAACGACCGTAACACATCAGGTGTGAAGGGAATGGTGATCCCTTGTACCATGGACTCATATACCATGTTCTGGGCATCAGTAGATGTAAGGTTCACATAGAATTCCTTACATAGGTCAAAATTGATGAAATGTTGGCAATAAATCAGTTGTTCCAACCCAAAGTACGCAATGATCTCAATGATAGGAGGAATCTCCTAGCAATATGATCGGTTGAGGTAGCGACAATTCATTAAGATGAAAGCCACACTCTCAAAAACTTTCCGTCACTCATCGGACCGAAACCAAGGTCCCTCCAGGTCTGCCTGACCTTAATGAGATGATCCCTCACCCTTTTGCCTTTTATGTGCAACCCTAACATAAGATATACCAATACATGTACCCACATGATCCCATAACAAGAGAAAACAAAGAACATCAAGCAAAATAGGCCAAATTAGTTCCAAATCATGAATTAAATGGGGAAAAATCAAACTATACAAGGTCTTACCGTTTCCCCACTCACTTCATGATGAAGATTGGGCTGAGAGAAGAAGTTTCACCAACCCTAGGTTCAGATCTGAGGTGGAAGGAGGCTAGAGAGGTGTTTTAGGGCTTGGGGAATGCCTTAGATCAAGAGAGGTGGTCGGGGAAGAAGGAACCTCGCAGGGGGTGGCACCGAAAACCCTAGGTTCGGCCACCCCCGCGCGGCCTTTTCTATTTAAAAACCCGCATATCAGTCGACTGCCCCAAGGCAGTCGACTTGTAATTTTGAAATCCTATTTTCCGATTTGCACTAGATCAGTCGACTGGTATGCTGATTTCAAGTTTCCAGTCCTAATTTCAGAAATGCATAACTAATTCTACAAACCTCCAAAAAATCTGAAATTTCATGTAGAGATTTGTGGAGCCTATGTTTACTTGGAAAAAATGTGTTTTCAAATAAATCTATTTCGGATCCCAAGATTGGTACGAAATTCAAAGTTACCTAAATTGTGTCATTGAAACCTATCCAAAAGTTCTAGTTTTAACCTTTCCTGGATCTATCTTCCCATACTTAATCATAATACATTCCTAGCACTGAGTTATATGGTGTTTATATATTAAACACCAATTTCTACCCAATATGATCCTATTTTCATCTTTCCCCCCATAAATCTCCTTTTAGTTGCCAATTCTCTAGAATTAAGACTCAAATGAGTCTTTCAAATCCTTTGGCACATCCCTAAATCCATCTAATCTCCTTGAAGAAATCCTTCTGAGATTCATTGACCATAGATCCCATTTTGACCTCTAGAGCTCTCCCTTGAGCTCTTATCCCTAGTCACCTCCCTAGGTGACTTATCTACAAAGACAAGACCACACCGATGTACCTCCGGTGCTTCTTGACCTTCAACTCTTACTTTCATAACTTTCCACACCTTGTCCTTGGTGGACTTCTTCTTTTCCCTTTTAAATGACTTTTCCTTGTCATTTTTGACCTTTCTTTTACTATAGTCATATAACACCCTGCCATATGCATTTTTACTAGCCGTTTTACTAATATTTGACCCCCTAAATTTGTATCATAGTCCCGGCCTTCCATTTCTAAGGTGTTGATTATTTGGTATCACACTCAATCCCTTGGACCCTCTAATGAGTCTATCTAGGTTATTTTCTAATTTATCAAGCTTTCCCCTCAAAACTTGATTTTTCTTTTCTAGATTTCTAACCTTACTATCATCATGTCCATTGTGATCATTCCTAGATCTACCCATTTTTTTAGGCATGTGTCTCCCTTTCTTAGGGTTAATGCCTTGGTCTTTAGGTTTAGAAACCCTAGATTTATTATGAACCATGGATTCTTTAGTATTTTGACACGCAATAGTATTTCTATTTTTATCATGATACTTGAAGCCAAAAGTACGCATAGGCAAGCAATCATTATTATTTCTAGCATTCATAAAAGCATTGGAAGCATATGTAAAGTTAGGGATTACCTCCGTTACCTTTGTAGCTCCCCCTTGATGTGAGCTTCTCCTCTTTTCTTCTTTTTCCCATCTTCTCAAATGCTCCATTTTCTTAATCTCTCCTTTCCTTGGGCATTGGGTGTGGTAATGTCTCAGCTCCCCACAAGTGTAGCACCTAATATGCTTCTTTTCTTTCTTTTCCCTTCAACCCATATTAGATTTTAAATGAATGGACCCGGGTTTAGGGTTTATCTCCTTCTTACCTAATGGGCACTTGTCCTTGTAGTTCCCCTTCTTGTTGCATCCAAAGCATATGATATGATTCATTGATTTTGCATTGGTGGAGGTTGGAGCTTCTTCTTGCTCCGGTATTGATGAGGGTCTCTCCTCCCCTCAATTCTTGAAGTTGAAACCTCTTCTTCCTCCCTTGATGAAGTAGATGACCGTTCACTTGATTGTGCCACTTCACTTGATGAGGTTGACAACCCTTTTTCTTCCCCCCCCCCCTTGGACCATTGAATTGCTTTCTTTGGGCTCTTCTACTATTTGAGCTTGTGTAGGGTTCTCATGAAATTCTCCTATCTTTTTTCATAACTCATATGCATTTTTATGTTCACCTACACCACTCAAAATATTATTAGGCAAGATATTAATCAATATATCCATTACCTTCTCATTTACCCTAGATTGGGCTTGTTGCTCCTTAGTCCAATATCTAGGTCGGAGCTTTTTCCCATGCTTGTCTCTTGGAATCTCAAATGGTTCTTCTAGCACCACCATGCACTCCCAATCCATTCCAAGCCAAGTCTTCATTCTTGTCCTCCAATAGTCAATGTCTTCATGATTATATGGAGGTAGAGTGTTGATATCGTCACCCAACTTGTCATCCATCATCGTTTCTTCTAGCTTGTGCTCTTTTGGCCATTATTCCAACAAGAGCGGACCTTCGCTCTGATACCACTTGTTAGATCGTGACCCCAAGCTAAGGGGGGTGAATAGCTTATTTCGGTTTTCTTCCTACAATCGCTAGTGCGCAAGTAGAATATACTAAATAAGAACAAAACTAACAGAAGGAACAAACCTATTTACGTAGTTCGGAGATAAAACTCCTACTCCATAGCTGCCCGTAAGGTGGGTGATCCCTAATCCGTCGGTGGATGATTCCCCGGAGCACCTCTGGCTTGATCTTTTAGCTCCTTGTGGGTAGAGAAACCTCACCACAACTACTGGACACTATCTGAGCAATAGAGGCTACTAACCAGCTCTATCCAAGAAAGTTTCACCAAAGAAGAAAGACATGAAACGAGCTCCCTTAAATAGAGCTCCAGTCTGAAATGACCGCTACCAGTCGACTGCCCTGGGGCAGTCAACTGGTCCCACTCAGATTCGAACGTTGCAAGCCCAACGTTTAAATCGCCAGCCATCACCAGTCGATTCCCCAGGGACAGTCAACTAGTCCTTCCCTAGCCTAGGGTTACCCTTCCCCAGTGCATTTCTCTCCGCACTCGAACCCTCCCGGCTTAGTTCCCGAGTACAAACACTCACACTCGACCCCTCACGAACTGGTTGACTCTTCAATCAGCAGTGTCGATCTGTTGCCTTCACGCCCTCTTCATCTTTGGCTCCCATCCGTCAGATGCACACGCAAGCCCTCGGCTAGCCTCCATGCCATCCTTCACGCATGCCTCGAAATTTGTGTCACTTAGCTCATCGTCTCTGCTCCAGCAGCCTCGATCTGTCGCCTTCAAGCCCTCATCGACTTTGGCCCTCGTCCCTCGGATACGTACACAAGCCCGTGGCTTGCCTCCATGCTATCCTTCACGTACTCCTCGAAGCCCGCTACCCTCAGCTCATCGTCCCTGCTTTGTCCATGGTCTCTCGGATGCACACGCAAGCCAACTGCTTGCCTCCATGCCACCCTTCACCTGAAGACATCTAACCAAGTCTATGTGTACCTGCAATCTTGCACACTCACATACACATATTAGACCAACAACAACCCCTAACTTAATCATATTGACTCACACATCAAAATCCATGATCCTCCAGATCATACTTGGGTCGATTGCCCCAACATTTACATGGTGTGCCATTGATTATAGACAGAAATCGTGTCCTGGTGAGTCGAGATGATGATGTTGTTAGTGATATGAGAGAAGTGTCCTAAGGAAATCGCCTTATGATTATATTCATTTATTAAAATAAATGATTACAATCATAAGGCGATTGCCTTAGGACACTTCTCTCATATCACTAACAAACTCCCACTTGACCTAATGCCAATCGCTACGGTACCCAATACCACAGGCTCTAACATGACCCTCAAACTTGCTTTGAGGCAAGGCCTTAGTTAAAGGATCCGCTAAATTCCTTTTAGTGAGAATTTTCTCAATTTGTATATCATTCCTACTTATAATCTCTCTGATCAGATGATAGCGGCGAAGCACATGTTTGGATCGCTGATGAGACCTTGGTTCCTTTGCTTGTGCAATAGCTCCATTGTTGTCGCAGTAAACCGGTATTGCTTCATCAATGGTTGGAACCACACCAAGTTCTGAGATAAACTTCTTGATCCAGACTGCTTCCTTTGCTGCTTCCAAAGCTGCAATATATTCCTCTTCCATGGTAGAATCCGCTACGGTGTCTTTCTTGGAACTCTTCCAACTTATTGCGCCTCCATTCAAAATAAATACGTATCCGGACTGAGATTTGGAGCCATCCTTATCTGTCTGGAAACTGGCATCTGTATACCCACGTATTACCATATCACCTTCTCCATATATTAGGAACACATCCTTAGTGCTTCTTAAGTACTTGATGATTGTCTTGACAGCCGCCCAATGATCCATTCCTGGATCAGATTGGTATCTTCTTGTGACGCTCAGAGCATACGATACATCGGGCCTAGTACATAATATAGCATACATGATAGATCCTACCGCGGATGCATAAAGAATCTTATTCATACAAATCCTCTTGTTTTCTGTGCGCGGACACATAGACTTCGAAAGGTTGATCCCATGCCTGATGGGAAGGTAACCTTTCTTGGATTCCGACATGCTAAACATTTCTAGCACTCGGTCTATATATGTAGACTGCGAAAGACCAAGCAATCGTTTTGATCTATCTCTATAGATTCTAATCCCAAGGATATAGGTTGCTTCTCCCAGGTCTTTCATGGAGAAAGTTTTGGACAACCAAATTTTAACTGACTGTAAGACTGATATATCGTTTCCTATAAGTAATATGTCATCGACATATAACACTAGGAATACGATTGCACTCCCACTAACCTTCTTGTACACACAAGGTTCGTCAGGATTTTGTGAGAAATCAAACTCTCTGATTATCTCATCAAAACGGATGTTCCAGCTACTAGATGCTTGCTTTAGACAATATATGGATCGTCGAAGCTTCCATACTTTGGTTTTATTAACCGATGTGAAACCTTCAGGTTGTATCATGTATACATCCTCAAGCAGGTTTCCATTAAGGAAAGTTGTTTTCACATCCATTTGTCATATCTTATAATCATAATGAGCTGCTATGGCCAGGAGCTAGTAGCTGGATTTAAGCATAGCTACTGGCGAATAGGTTTTGTCATAAACAATTCCTTGTTTCTGACGATATCCTTTTGCCACTAATCTAGCCTTAAAGGTAATAACATTACCTTCCATGTCGGTTTTCTTCTTGAAAACCCACTTGCACTCTATGGGCTTAATCCCTTCAGGTGGGTTAACCAAGTCTCATACTTAATTTTTGTACATGGAATCCATTTCTGACTTCATGGCTTCAAGCTATTTATCCCTTTCTGAAATTTTTAGAACATCTTCATAACTGATAGGTTCGTCATCGTTAATGAGTAACACGTCGTTCGATTCACTTATGAGAAATTCGTATCTCTCTGGAATATTACGTGTCCTATCAGACCTACGAATAAGTGGTGTTGTTTTAGGTTCAACTGATAGCTCATCATTATGAGTTATTGGTTGTGGGTCTAGACTAGGTGTCTCTGTAATGTCTATTGGTGTTTCTTGAACTTCTTCAAGTTCAATGCTACTCCCACTGTTTTCTTGTAAAAGAAATTCTTTTTCTAAAAATACAGCATGCCTTGAAACAAACACCTTTTGTTCCAAGTGATGATAGAATTGGTAACCTTTCGTTTCCTTAGGGTATCCAATAAATAGACATTTATCAAACTTAGCATCCAATTTGTCTGATACAACCCGCTTTACATAAGCAGGACAACCCCATATCTTTAGGTGAGATAAATGAGGTTTCTTACTATTCCACGTCTCATATGGAGTAGTAGAGACTATCTTGGTCGGGACTCTGTTTAGTAAGTAAACAGCTGTCTTAAGCGCATAGCCCCAAAAGGATTTTGGAAGAGTTGCATTATTCATCATAGATCTAACCATGCCCATCAAGGTTCGGTTATGCCTCTCAGATACACCATTATGTTGTGGTGTATATGGCGGAGTCCATTGAGACAATATCCCATTGTCCGTAAGATAATCTTAAAACTCTTGACTTAAGTATTCACCACCCCGATCGGATCGAAGTATCTTAATACTTTGCCAAGCTGTTTCTCTACTTCACTTCTGAACCTTTTGAATTTCTCAAAAGCTTCAGATTTGTGTTTCATTAAGAACACATACCCGAATCGTGAGTGATCATCGATAAAGGTAATGAAGTAGCTATAACCTCCTTGTGCAAGAGTTGACATTGGTCCATATACATCAGTATGTATTAGACCAAGCAATTCTCCCACTGGTTTACCTTTTCCGGAAAAGGGTAATTTGGTCATCTTGCCTTTTAAGCATGATTCGCATGTATCAAATAAATCGGGTTCAAATGATTCAAGAATTCCACATTGGTATAATTTGGTCATGCGTTTCTTACTTACATGGCCAAGACGACAATGCCACGTATAGGAGTCAATTTGATTATTTATTCGAGCACGTTTGTTGCTAACATCGATATTAAAAACGCCACCGGATAAATCTAACGTGTAGATACCATTGCATAAAGTTCCGGTCCCATAAAGAACACCATTTAAAGTTATGTAACAGCAATTGTTACTAAAAATTAAATGATAACTCTTTTCATTCATGCATGAAATAGATACAATGTTCTTTATTAATGAAGGAACAAAATAACAATTATCCAATTCTAAGACAAGTCCAGTAGGGAGATTTAGCAAATATGTTCCGATGGCAACAGCAGCAATCTTTGCTCCATTTCCAACTCGCAAATTCGCTTCTCCCTTGACGAGTCTTCTTCTATTCCTTAGCCCCTGTATGTTATTACATATATGTGAGCTACACCCAGTATCAAGTACCCAGGTGTACGAGGAAATAGAGTGACATTCAATAACGAAGATACCTGATGAGGGTGGGGCATCGGATGCCTTCTTCTTCAAGGACTCAAGATAAACCTTGCAGTTTCTTCGCCAGTGGCTCTCCTTGCCGCAGTGATGGCAAGTGCCTTTTGGTGCCTTTTCAATCTTTTTGGCCTTTTTCTTCCTTCCCTTATTTTGTTCTATGGGCTTGCTCTTAGAGCCTTTCTTTGAGGAACCAACTAACAGTACCGTCTTCTGATCCTGCTTTACAGAAGGCTCTACAGTCTTCAGCAGGTTAAGCAACTCAGGAATGGTAGTCTCTAGTTTGTTCATCCGATAGTTCATCACAAACTGTGAGTAACTCTTGGGCAAATAATGCAGAATTAAGTCAATACATAGTTCATGATCCATTGCAAATCCGAGTGTGATTAGTCGCTCAATGTACCCCAACATCTTCAACACAAACTGTGAGACAGAAGTGCCTTCCTGTATCTTAGAGGTGAAGAGGAGTTTGGAGACCTCAAACCTTTCGGATCTCGCCTGCTCGTCAAACAGCTCATGAAGATGGAAGGCGATGGTATGAGCTGTATGATCATTTGTGTCCGCTAGAGGGGGGTGAATAGCGATTTTTCGAACCCCTTCTTCTTACAAGATTGTTAGCGCAGTGGAAATACAAATAAAACAATAAATACAATGCTAACAAACCGTATTTAGTTGGTATCCACCCTGGCCGGGTGACTAATCCAACAATCCGTCGGTGGATCACTCCCCGGATAACCTCCGGCTATCACGTGTCACTCCTTGTGGGTGGAGAAACCTCACCACAACACCAACCAAAGCTCTGGACACGAAGACTACTAACTTGCCCTTAACCAAAACAAGTTTCGTCAAGAAACTCAGCCACCACGACGTCCTCTTTAAATAGGACTCGAGGCTGATTTCTCGCTACCAGTCGACTGCCCCTAGGGCAGTCGACTGGTACCAGCCAAATTTGACCGTTGACACTCCCAACGTTCGAATTTGCCAGCTCACCAGCCACCTACCAGTCGACTGCCCCCAGGTCAGTCGATTGGTCCCTAGCTGAACCCTTTCCCGAGTACATTCACACAGCACTCGATCCTCACGACTCGACTGACTCCTCCTCCGCAGCCTCAATTGTTGCCTTCGCGCCCTCTTCATCTTCGGCCCTCATCTCTCGGATGTGCACGCAAACCTCCAGTTTGCCTCCATGCCACCCTTCACGTACGCCTCAAAGTTCGCGCCCATCAGCTCATCGTCCCTGCTCTCCAAGGTCCCTCGGATGCGCACGCAAGCCTCCAGCTTGCCTCCATGCCATCCTTCACCGTACTGAGGTCGTCCAGTCAAGTCCATATGCGTAATCTGTACAACCTGCACACTCAACATACGCATATAAGAATACAAGGGAAAACCTAACATAAACCCTTTGCCCAAACATCAAAACCTATGGTCACTCCGGACCATCTTAGGGTCGATTGCTCCAACAATCTCCCCCTTTTTGATGTTTGGCAATCTGTTTAAGTTAGGAAAGCAAGATAGTAGTAAATATCAAAAACAATGCTAAATGAATGCATATGCAATGCATAACTGGATCCTATCCCAAGGATCCCACACCTAACCCTCCAAGTTAGGAATTTTACACCTAGCCCTCCAAGCTAGGATTTTCACCACCTAACCCTCCAAGTTAGGATTTTCCCACACCTATCCCTCTAAGCTAGGATTTTCACCACCTAACCCTCCAAGTTAGGATTTTCTACCAAACCGGGCTTTTTAAAGCTTCTCCCAAGCTCCCCCATACACTGGACTTACAAAGGCTTTTTAAGAACCTCTCCAATGTTCCCCTTATGCCAAGAATGGAGCAATCATGCTCCCCCTTAATCTTAGCTCCCCCTAAACCTAGGGTTTCATGCAAAGGTAAGTTTGGTTTCCCAACTTAAACCCAAACTTCTCTCTCCCTTTGCCATACATCAAAAAGACCCCAATAATTACCTAATTATTGGTTCTTATCATCCCCAATGACCCTAAACACAGTGTACTAGGCCCCCATACACTGGTTCCTTGTTATTTGGACTCCAAACCAGCTGTTGATACACAAATCAACCTCTGACAGTCAACTGGCAATAGTGTCAGTCGACTGATACGCCTAAAATCTGATTTTCTGGCCGAATTTCAGAAACTCGCCAGAAATTCCACAAATTTCCAAAAATTTCCAAACTTCGTGGACAGCTTTGTGGAACCTATACTTACTTGGGAAAAAAATATATCTACCCATGTATCTATCACCATTCCCAAGTTTGACACAAAACTCAAAAATTTCAAAATGAAAATCAAGGCAACTAGGAGGCAACCTCCCCCTTTACCTATGCCTTCTCCCAATTTTCATTTTTTCCAGGTCAAGTTCTACCCAACTTAACCTCCTAGACATCACGTTGAGTCATACACAACCCAACACCCGAGTTCTTCCCCCTTTGACACTCTTATAGCATTGCCCAAGGCACTCTTTCCCTAAGTGCCAAAAAGAACTCAACAAAAGTTTAAAAACTCTAAAGTTTACAAGCACACTTGCTAGGATATACCCTATCTTAGAAAAATATGATATCATGGAAATATCAAGTGTGTTTGACTTTTGGTACATATCTAAATTCCTTAAAAGATTTGGCATTTTGAAATCAAGTCATTATTCCTTGTGTTTGCTTCTTCTAACCCTTTCAAATTGACACAAGAAATTGTCCTCAACTCTAAGGTTCATCCATAATTCCAAATATTTCTGAAAACCCCTTCAGAAATCACTTATTAACACTCTGCCCTCACTGATCAGTCGACTGCCCAAATGGCAGTTGACTGTAAAAACATACAGTGTGCATTTTGGCTCGGACCAGTCGACTGCCCCCAGGGAAGTCGACTGATACCTGATTTTCAGGTTTTCAGGCCGAAATTCAGAAATGCCCTAAAAATGTTACAAATCTCCAAAAATTATGAAATTTCGTGGCGAGATTTGTGAAGCCAATATCTACTTGGAAAAAATATGTTTCCAAATAAATGTACTCCAAATCCCAAGATTGGCACGAAATCCTACTTCTTCTAAAAAGTATCAAATGAGCTCATCCTAAAAGTGCTAATTCTCACTTCTCTTCAATGCATCCACTTCTCCTTGATCACAACTCATTTATATCATTGAATTACATGGTATTCCTCCATTAAACCTTAATTTTGTCAATTATAGCTCCTTTTTCACCTTTTTCCCTTTAAATCTCCTTTTTAATGTGTCAAAACCTAGGATTAAGACTTATCTAAGTCTTCCAACCCTTTTTGGCACATTTCACCTAATTTCCTAAGGGAGAACTTTTTGAGATCCATCTACCATGGACCCCAAAGTCTTCTAGAGCTCCCCCTTGAGCTCTTAGCTTTAGCCACCTCCCTAGGTGACTCATTCCACACTAGGCCACACCGGTGTGCCACCGGTGACTCTTGGCCTACAAAGTTGACCTTTTTAACCTTGGACACCTTGTCCTTGGTTAGGTCACTCTTTTTACCCTTGGATGGCATCCCCTTGCCATCCTTGGACCTTCCCTCCTTACTAAGATTGTATGCTTTCCCAGCATACTTCTTTCCATTGCCCTTGGAGGTCTTAGATCGGTACTATCATAGTTGGGTTTTATACTACCCAACACCATATCTAAGCCCTTAGATCCAATCGTGAATCTTTCTAGGGCTTTTTCTAATGTATCAAGCCTTGCTCTCAAGGCTTGATTTTCCCTCTCTAGACCTTTAACCTTGTAGTCCATATGCCCACTTTGGGCATTCCTAGAACTGCCCATTTTCTTAGGCATTTGTTTCCCTCCCTTGGGGTTAATGCCTTTAGCCTTGGATACACAGGTCTTAGATTTACCATGATGCATGTTTTTCTTAGGATATGTATCTACCTTGTTATCCTTATTTCTATCATGATATTTAAAAGCATGGTTATGCACAAAAAGATAATTTTCATGAAATCTAGCATGCATGGATGAATGATTTGCATTATTTCTAATATTCATGGATGGGTAATTGTCATGATTCTTAGCATTCATGGAGGAACTTAAATATGCATGACAATTTAATCTAGGGTTAGAAATTACCTCCCTTACCCTTGTAGTCCCTCCTTGATGTGGGCTTCTTCTCTTCTTTCTTTCTTCCTTTTCCCATCTCCTTAGGTGCTCCATTTTCTTTAGCTCTTTCTTCCTCGGGCACTTGGTGTGGTAGTGCCCTAGCTCACCACACGTGAAGCATCGAATCCTCCTCTTCTTCTCTTGGATTTCTCCAATCCTACACTTTATGTTAGAGTTTAAAGAAATTGAAATAAGTGTAGATTTTACCTCCTTTTTACCTTTCGGGCACTTGTCCTTGTAGTGCCCCTTTTCATTACACCCAAAGCATGTAATGTGTTCCTTTCTCTTGGCTTTGGTGGACGTAGATGTTAGGTTGACTACTTCTTCAACTTTTGATGATGTGGAGGCTTCCTCTTGACCATGTGTAGATGAGGGTCTCTCCTCCCCCTCAATCCTTGAGATGGTGACTTCCTCCTCTTCTCTAGATGAGGTGGATGACCTCTCACTTTCTTCTTCGCATGAGGATGTGGACACTTCATCCTCCTCTTGAGCTATTGAGCTCACTTCCTCGGGTTCATCTACTCCTTGTGTTTGTGTAGGGTGGTTCTTGTGATATTCCACCAACTTGGTCCATAATTCGTGTGCATTTTTATAATTCCCTACAATACTCAAAATATTGTTAGGCAAAACATCAATTAATACATCTATTACCTTCTTGTTTGCCCTAGAGTAGTCTTGTTGCTCTTGAGTCCAATATCTAGGATGAAGCTTCTTTCCATGCTTGTCCTTTGGAACTTCGAAGGGCTCTTCTAGTATGACCATGCACTCCATGCTAAGCCAATTCCTCATCCTCGCCCGCCAATAGTCGAAGTCCTCATTGTCGTAGGGCGGTGGGGTGTAGATGTTGTCCCCCAACTTATCTTCCATTGTTTCATCTCCTCTAGCGTGTGCTCCCTCGGCGGTTAGTCCGATCAAGAGTAGTCCTTCGCTCTGATGCCAATTGTATGATCGTTTGTGTCCGCTAGAGGGGGGTGAATAGCGATTTTTCGAACCCCTTCTTCCTACAAGATTGTTAGCGTAGCGGAAATACAAATAAAACAATAAATATAATTCTAACAAACCGTATTTAGTTGGTATCCACCCTGGTCGGGTGACTAATCCAACAATCCGTCGGTGGATCACTCCCCGAATAACCTCCGGCTATCACGTGTCGCTCCTTGTGGGTGGAGAAACATCACCACAACACCAACCAAAGCTCTGGACACGAAGACTACTAACTTGCCCTTAACCAGAAAAAGTTTCGTCAAGAAACTCAGCCACCACGACGTCCTCTTTAAATAGGACTCAGGGCTGATTTCTCGCTACCAGTCGACTGCCCTGGGGGCAGTCGACTGGTGCCAGCCAAATTCGACCGTTGACACTCCCAACGTTCGAATTTGCCAGCTCACCAGCCACCTACCAGTCGATTGCCCCCAGGTCAGTCGACTGTTCCCTAGCTGAACCCTTTCCCGAGTACATTCACACAGCACTCGATCCTCACGACTCGACTGACTCCTCCTCCGCAGTCTCAACTGTTGCCTTCCGCCCTCTTCTTCTTCGGCCCTCATCCCTCGGATGCGCACGCATACCTCCAGTTTGCCTCCATGCCACCCTTCATGTACGCCTCAAAGTTCGCGCCCATCAGCTCATCGTCCCTGCTCTCCAAGGTCCCTCGGATGCGCATGCAAGCCTCCAGCTTGCCTCCATGCCATCCTTCACCGTACTGAGACCGTCCAGTCAAGTCCATATGCGTAACCTGTACAACCTGCACACTCAACATACGCATATAAGAATACAAGGGAAAACCTAACTTAAACCCTTTGCCCAAACATCAAAACCTATGGTCACTCCGGACCATCATAGGGTCGATTGCTCCAACATGAGCATCCATATGCTCATGCTGCTTTTGTAGCACAGGTACCATAGCGGCCAGCATGATGCAACTCGCAAGTTCAGAATAGGCCACATGTTTCTGATAGGCCACTAACTGGTCTGGAGTTGCATTTTCAGGAGGATGGTTGGGAAGTTGTTCTTCAAGGACATAAGCAAGCTTTTCTGCCTTAAGGACTATCCTCAGGTTTTGAAGCCAGTCCATGAAGTTTGGCCCAGTCAGCTTTTTAATGTCAAAAATGGAACGCAAATTCAGAGAAGACATGATCAGATGATTATCCTAGAAATACAAATTAAGCTTATGTGATAAGAATGATAAAGAATCCATCAATATACATTAATTAAATCCTATTTATTTTTCGAATTGAATAACCCTTTTTATCAATTCGGGAGATCGTAGGAACATCTACAAATAGGTTGATATCCAACCATAGATAAGAACAACCATGGCTAGAGTCCATCAAGTTATTCTTAGCTATGAAAATAGGTAATTATACCGATTACATATTATACATATGTAACTATCACATTATGCTATCAACTAATTGAATGTTTACATAAATCATTGGGTTGTTAACTCATTAACAAGTATGCAACAATATACATAGCACCCAACTATACCTTTCTTTACATCGACCTTGGTTGTGGCACAACAAATCGATGCTCCAAGCTTAAGGCTGACCCATGTTAGTGAGAGCCCTAGAGCCAATCATATGATGATTACTTTTTGGACTCATTGTATCATATTCTTGTATATATATTTCTTATATATAAAGGCATTTCTTATGGTTATTGTACTTATGTGTATTGGTGCCAAATAACTTAGTATAATAACGTCCTTGAGTAGAAGGTTCTTATCTATATCAATCGATTAGTTGAATCGATAGTGAGATGATATAGAGAACACTACTCTTAATTATTCCTAGTCAAGTATTAACATTCAAGGACAATGTTAATGCATAGAGACTAGCATGTAGGTCAACATGATGACTTGATCTCACAAGTCATGGATATGAGATATCAAGTTGACATATGGGTATACATTAGAGAATGTATACTGAATGGCCTGCCATGAGAAAGTATCATGGATCGTTATATGAGTGTCATATACTTTCTCATGTGACTATTAGTATGACTATAGTCCTAGACCTGAAGTTACCATAGTTCCCTACATAAGAAGTTACGTACTTTGGCTTCGTCAAACGTCACCCGTAACTGGGTGGACTATAAAGGCGATTACTGGGTATGTAACAAATTATGCGGAGGGATGTGAGTGATGTAGATGGGATCTATCCCTCCTATATGACGGGAGAGATATCATAATCTTGATAGAGTGAGATCACTAAGTGCATGGCCATGCCCAAATAAGGCAATATGAGATATTGAGCTTATTTGATTATAGTGAGTCTACTTGGAGTTCAAGACACATAGATTGATTTGAGGATGACACGGTCTATGCCTCATGAAAGATCAATCTAGATATCGAGGATAGAAGGACGTTGTCACATATTGTGATGGTCACAATTATTAGTCACAATGGTGATGTTGGATCTCGACATTCTTGTAACTTGGGTAGCAATGATGTGTTGCTAGATACCTCTCATTGCTTATGTCCTTAAATAGGTTTAAGGGCATTGCCAACGTTATAAGAACCTATAGGGTCACACACATAGAGCAATAGATGGAGAATAAGTCCATATGATGGACCGAGAGTAATGAAGTCAAAGTTTGACTTTGGCTAAATATGGAAAGTCCATAAAAGGCAAGTTTGACTTGACTCAAATTAGACAACTTGAGTTGGACTCGAGTTTGATCCAAGTGTTGGATGAATCTAATCATGGGAGAATAATGAAGTCAAAGTTTGACTTTGGCTAAATATGGAAAGTCCATAAAAGGCAAGTTTGACTTGACTCAAATTAGACAACTTGAGTTGGACTCGAGTTTGATCCAAGTGTTGGATGAATCTAATCATGGGAGAATAATGAAGTCAAAGTTTGACTTTGGCTAAATATGGAAAGTCCATAAGAGGCAAGTTTGACTTGACTCAAGCTACATCACCTTGACTTGACCAAGTAATGACTTGGCATCATCATCAAGGCTAAGTAACCACCCCATTTGAATTTTGAATTCAAATGAGGGGTTACCTAAGATGGTGGTCGGCCACTTATACACACAAAATGAGGTTTTTGTGGTGATTTGATTTCTCTCCCAACTTGGTTTTTGGTTTTTGCTCTCCCTCTCCTCTCTTGTGGCCGAGACCCCAAGCAAGTGCTAGCACACTTTTGGGCTCTCCTCTCCACTCTCTTGCTTGTGTGGATACTTCTAGAGGGTTGCTACTTTGCATCCTTGAGATCCGACACCAACCGAGGAGCGAGCGGGAATTGCGGGGCACGCATCGAAGTTAGTTTTTCTCTTCTCTAATAGATCTAGGTTGTAGATCGGTTTTAAAGCATGTAAACGAGCACTCGTAAATTTTTGAAATGATTTTCTTCGCTCGGATCCTTTCTATTGGGGCTTTCGGGGTTTCTGCGACGTGAAAAAGCGATTTTCGTGGCCCGAAAAACCCTACAGTGGTATCAGAGCCACGAGCGAAGCTTGTGCTCGTTTTGGTTTTTATTTTTTTGTATTAGATACAAAATTTAGATAATTTTATGCTTCTGTAATTTTTCTAAATTTTAGGTTTTTTTTGAGTATTTTTCTCGTAGAGGCAAAGCGACGAGTGCGAAGCACTTGTAGACTTTGCCACCGAGAAAAACTTCTCCGAAACGGCAAGTTTCGCCCAAATGGATTTTGGGACAGCGGGTAAAGGCACTGTATAATCGCAAGAAGACACTCGTGAAGGTTATTTCACGAGTAGGGGTGCTTCCCCTAACCCCGCAAGGGGCCTTGTCTCGCGATTACGCCCGAAACCTGCTTACCGGGACCGCCGCGAGTTGTGACTCGAAAAATTCTAAAAATCAGTAGAAAAATTATATAAAATCTGTAAAATTACATAATTTTGAATTATGTACAGTAGTGTGATGGTCATGGCCCAAAACCCAATTTTTAATAAGATTAAAATTGTGTTGTAATTCATAATACGGCATGCGCGCCGTTTTTGTACATGTGCGTGTTGTATTGTGTTTGCGACCTGCGTGTCGGCTTTTAATATTTTATTTCTGTTGTATTTCATATTTAGACTCAAATATAACTCGAGTATAAAAATTTGTAATGTACAAAAGTGAAGACGACGGAAATTCCGGAGAACTTGGACTCGGGAGAACTAGCCGACAACACCAAGACGGTCAAGAGGAAGCGTTTGGAGAAGCCGCTAGACCTAGGTTGACCATCGGATCCTCTCATTGGCTTGAAAGGGTCTTAGTAGGGCCATGACCAAGTCACTTAAGTTTATTTTATTATTGCTATGCTTGTGATGTATATGATGCATGATAATGTAGAATAGTAAAAATAAACTTAAGTGTATGAGATGCACAAGTAATGTGGGAACCACATTTTGATGTGCACTTAATACACATTTAGGATTAAATTAGATTTCATAAATGCCTAGATGTGATGCACATCCTCGATTAGATTAGATCTAAAATCGAATCGACTCGTAAACGCCTACCGGGTCCTGATACCCATCACTACCTCGATCATATGCGCTTGTCGATTCTGCCAAAGCAGAGCAACGCATTTAATCTTGGTAGGATGCGGAGGGACAACCTTGGTCCCGCCTATCACGGCTCAGGTTAGATCGAGCTCAATCATATTGAGTAACTAGTTAACTCAATTGGATCGAGTAAAGCTATAGGCGTATTCCAATAGTTGGAAAGGTAGGACAAGATCGCATTTATCAATAGTCTTGGGCGATTTAGCCAAAGCCAACTCAAGATTATTCATAAATGTTAATTCTTGATCCTATAAACAAGAGTTGCATAGAGATGTAATTGATAAATTAGTTATCTACCGATCATACTAAGTCTTGGGCGATTTAGCCAAAGCTAACTCAAGGCATAGTATGATGTGGATCTTGTCCCACATAAATTATAGTAAATTGGTACGGATCTAGTAGTGTGGTTTGACCACTCCAATGACTTGAGTCCACCAAAATTCCTATAATTTAGTGGGAGCATCATTTAATTAAAGGCCTAATTAGATGATTACTAGAATATGATATTTATTCTCTGCATTTATCTGTTGTAGATTGTCATGTCTTCAAACGCGAACACTCTCTCTCTGCGATCTGTCCTTGAGAAGGACAAGCTCACTGGAGCTAATTTCCTGGACTGGTACAGGAACTTGAGGATAGTCCTCAAATAGGAACGTAAGTGGTACGTTCTAGAGCAAGCAGTTCCTGAAGCACCACCACCCTCAGCCATCCGTAGCGTTAGAGATGCTCATCAGAAGCATCAAGACGACGCGTTAGACGTGTCGTGCCTAATGCTATGCTGCATGTCCTCTGAGCTTCAGAAGCAACACGAGAACATGAATGCTTACGATATGATTGACCACCTCAAGCAATTATATCAAGGGCAGGCAGGGCATTGGAAGCGGAACTGCAAGGTATACCTGGAGGATCTTAAGAAGAAGAGAAGCGAGCCTTCTACTTCAGGTATATATGTTATAGAAGTCAACCTTTCTATTTCTACATCATGGGTATT